>MJUU01034674.1:49295-62498 GCA_002080025.1 Modiolus philippinarum
ACATGTCAGTCTGCCATATGGCTTTAGTCCTTGACCTCAATTTCACGGTCCAGTGACCAGGTTAAGTTTTTTTGCTTAAGTCTGTTTCTCAATAACTACAAGCAATAAGTCAATTATATTTGGTATATAGCTTGTTCTTGGTTAGTACATGTCAGTCTGCCATATGGCTTTTGACCTTGACCTCAATTTCACGGTCCAGTGACCAGGTTAAGTTTTTTTGCTTAAGTCTGTTTCTCAATAACTACAAGCCATAGGTCAATGATATTTGGTATATAGCTTGGTCTTGGTTAGTACATGTCAGTCTGCCATATGGCTTTTGACCTTGACCTCAATTTCATGGTCTAGTGAACAAAGTTGAGTGTTTCTGATTATAATAGTTTCTTAATTACTGTAAGTGGAATGGTAATAATATTTGGCTTGTAGGTTGCTCTTGAGTAGTACATGACTGTTTTAGCGACAAGCAGGGACGGGCAAGACATCTATTAGGGTCCACTCTTGTTGTATGATTTTCAGGGTACCGCTGGTGTTCTATCTCCATTGTCCATTAGAAAAGCATGTACATCCGGGTATAGCGAAATCGTTTGAAAGTTCAACCCTGTAGTTGCTATAATGTTACATCTTCAGGACTTATAACATTTTTTGTGTTCTAAAAGTAAAAAGATTTTGAAAATTAGAATGTTACAGCAGCCAAAAAGGGGGAAATAAATTCTTTAATGTAATGAATAAACTTCATCTAAAAGATTCATTTTACTTGCTTGTTATGTACAAAATGTTGTTTTGAATCTTTGATGCAACTTTCTACCTACAGTTTGGAAAAATAGACCTCAAACTTTAAATGGATTTTTCTCGGTTTCAGAAAATTGTGATACACAACACTTTAATATTCACACGATGATATGTTTATTATTTTTTTCATTGAAATATCTTTTCTAGTTAAATATATTTTTTTGGTTAAATAAAGCACTTACTTGCTTTCTTGGATTTTTTTTCACTTGCTTCATGTGATTAGATATTTATACCCTGTTGCTTACGATTCCTTAGAGTTTGATGATAGTATGTACATATCAGCGCAGTGCAGTGATAACCGAATTATTGTCACTGGGGAACAATAAGGGACTTTCAAGATAGGAACTCTTGTATGATTGGAGGCTGAAACGATCGCCTCAGATATCAGTAAGAAGGAAAACTGGATTTCTAAACCCATTGAAATAAATATATAATACATAAAAACATATTATTTATGAAATTGAAGTGCATTTATTTATTTTCCAGTATGACAATTCTTTAATTAATTTTAATTGATGAAAAACAATTCCCTTGAAGTGCTACAAATGGATAAAATATAAATCACCCTTAGCTCAACAAAGTTAATTATAGTGATTCCCTCTCAATGCATTGATGTATTGATTTTTTTTTTTGTAGAAAAAAAAAGAGCTTTTTCATGAGTGAACACAATTCAAAAGTCCCGTATTAAAAACTGCAAAAAAGCAATAACTATAATAACTAGAAAACACAAGGGGACTTTATAAACATAAGTGGATGATATAAATCGGATAATGGTTTTTATGAAATAAAAACGATACGCTAGGCTATGGAATAGCCTTGGATAGAAAATTGCGTGTTTGATTGACAAGGGTGTGGTGGCTCATGATGTATTTGTATACTCATATCAATAATTATATCTCCCCGCCTCAGAGAGGTGGGAGATATATTGTTTTTACTCGTGGGTTCCGTCACAAAATTTGTGTTCGCATGTTTGCAAAAACCACTGCACTCAAGATGTCCAAATTTTCAGGATATATCAGTTTCCATTTGATCTATGTCCATGTACTTTTATGTGTTAATTACTTAAACTGTTAATGAGATATTTGCTTATTAAAATTGTTACTAAAAATAGTATTTGTACAGAAAACAGCCTAGACAGGTAAAATTTAAAAACCAACAGACGAATAAAATCTTGTGAACAGACGAATGAAAGTTGTGTTGTGCACAGCTTAGTAAAATTTACCTGTACTCATGTTTCTAGATGTAAGTGTCCTAATTTGGAAAAGTCTGATAAATTCAAAATTAGTTCCAATTCATGATAAACCTGACATTTGGAATATTGTCATACTCATATACAATGTATTCCCAACCTCCACTCATCATATTATAATTTGATTTCCGATTTAATGGGAAAATTATTTATTTCTTATCTTAATTGAAGTTGTCAGTTAATCATTTTTATCTCATTGCTACATATGACACTTTAATCAGAGATAATACTACTGGATGGTATTTATGAAATTGATACCTTAATTTCATAAAAATAATTTGACAAGATTATGTTATATTAAACATGTAAAGACAGTAAAATAAAGCACATAAAAATATGCATCACTTAATCTACTCTCAGCTGACAATGGTAACTCAAACTCCCGGGCTCAAACTTTTTCAATTGGGAAAAATTATCTGGGAGGGTAGTCAGGCTGGGTCATTAATTTAGTATTATAAGCATGACCCCCTGGAACAAATTATGTCAGGACGGGGTGATATAGTATTCGTTTCGAATACATTCCTCTAGTTTTTGTTATTTTTGTCATGTCGGATTCTACATACGCAACTGGACCATGTACAGCTCGCTGATCACTCTTAGGTAAAATCACAATTTTGTAAAATGGTAAAACTGGAGAAATTAAATGTTGTTCTAGCGTATTTAATTCTTCAAAAGGAGCTTTATCCATTTCTAAATTATTTATCATTGCTTACACACATAAGAGTTACACGTTTTACACACAATATGCTTCTCTCCTTTTAACATTTCTTTCAACCTCTCATCTTTTGCATAAAATTCTTTCTCGTGTACTTGGCTTCGAAACATAAACCTTTTACAGCACACACAAATAAACACCGGTAGCTCTTTATTCTTCCGCAAAAACACAATTCTATCTCTTTCCACCTTTCGTTCTCCATTGTCTAAGTATCTCCACAAACTACAATCACCCCTTGTTTAACACAATTGAAAAGTCTTTTATAGTATTTGTATATTATTGATTATTGCACAATACCTCATCTTTATTTATTAACTTCTTGGTTTAAATTTATACATTACTGTTCTTATTCTTTTTATCATATCTATATTTATAAATCTGGCTAAGCGATATTGCAATACCAATCCCATCATCCTCTACAAACCTTTTTCCAGTACCACCTATAGTAAATGTTTATAATACTTTTCAACTCCACAAGGAAACAGAAAAATTAAACCCTGCCCCATTTTATCACGACGAAACTGGATGCCATTTTGATTTCGAGAGTCTGAAATTCCTATTGGTCAATAGTCTTCTGCGCAAGCGTACTCTTCACCTCCCCCCAAGAACTATCTATATAGCTAGGCTATTCCATAGCCTAGCTAAATATAACTCCATGTGTAAGAATGAGTCATACTTTGAGTCACTGGCTAATGATAGGCATGATTAAGATTATTGTTGAGTTATATGTGTAAGAATGAGTCATACTTTGAGTCACTGGCTAATGATAGGCATGATTAAGATTATTGTTGAGTTATATTGCTTCAACAAATAGAAGGATACAGTTATGTACTATTTTGAATTTTAAATTATTCTGTGCATTATGATTTATATTTTTATTTTGATTAACAGAAATTCCCTGTACCTCTAGCCCATGTGAGAATGGAGGATTGTGTACCATGGTTGGAGGGCAACCGAAATGTATATGTAAAGGAGAATGGACTGGAGCCACATGTAATGGTATGGATATGTATTGTTCATTTAAATCAGGTCTTGCCTATATATATTGTTCCTAGTTGATAAAAACACTTCTTTGGATGCAGTAAATGATCTTAATTGTCAACTTTTTTGAGGAAAACTTAGTTGCCATCATCGTGACATTTTAGCTCACCTGATATGGGGAGGGGGCTTATGTGACGTCCCCCCTAGCATTCACCTCCTGTTTGGACGAATGATGAAGTCCATTCTTGCTTACTGACAATGTCACACATCAACCATATTGGTATGACTGTTGCATTTTTTTGGATGACATCTACAATGCATGCTTCAGATGCAGTCTGTGACCTACATTTTACGTATGAGTAAATGTCCCACATCAACCATATCGGTATGAATGTTGCATATTGGGATGACAGCTATGATATAGGGTTATTTGCCGTGACGTCACAACCTCGAAATTTTTACCTATGGAGCCTTTTGGCTGGCAAGAAATCATAATCATTAATTAGAGTAATAAAAATGTCATTTTCAATTAACTCGTATGGTTTTGTTTTTAAAGGTAATTTGATAATTTCTTTTGAACTGAAGTGAAGACATCTTACAGTTTAACAGGATATAAAAATTTTCGATATTTGATTATTTTTGGCCGGGTTGCACGAAGTGCAAATCCGGCTTATAGTATGGTGAATGGCGGGCGGGGAAAATGGGATACTGATTTTGTGAAATCAACTCCTCCTATAGTTTTCGACCTACATCTTTGAAACTTTACAAAATGTTTCTATATATATTGTAGATGTGCACCTTCCTTTTTGGATTCATTTTGAAAATTTTTTCCTGTTTTTACGGACTTTGGAACTTAGTCATTTTTTATCGACTTTTTCAAAAAAGGGTACCTATTTTGTGAAATCAACTCCTCCTACAGTTTTCGACCTACATCTTTGAAACTTCACAAAATGTTTGTATATATATTGTAGATGTGCACCTTCCTTTTTGGACATATTTTGAAAATGTTTTCCTATTTTTATTGACTTTTGAACTTAGTCATTTTTTATCGACTTTTTCAACAAAGGGTACCTATTTTGTGAAATCAACTCCTCCTACAGTTTTCAACCTACATTTTTGAAACTTCACAAAATGTTTATATATATATTGTAGATGTGCACCTTCCTTTTTAGTCCCCTACCGTCATCGCCGAAGGGGACTTTAGGTTTGCACTTCGTCAGTCAGTCACACTCAAGTTTTCCGGACTTTTTTTCTAAACCGTTCCACATATTGGGCTAATATTTGGTATGTGAGTCTACCATCATGACTTACAGATGAAGTTGGTGTTTGGTTCTGGTCCACTGAGTTTGGACGGAGTTATGGGACTTGGACTTTGACTATTTCGGTAAAATATCAGTTTTCCGGACTTTTTTTTCTAAACCGTTCCACATATTGACCTAATATTTGGTATGTGAGTCTACCATCATGAGTTACAGATGAAGTTCGTGTTTGGTTCCGGTCCACTGACTTTGGACGGAGTTATGGGACTTGGACTTTGACTATTTCGGTAAAATATCAGTTTTCTGGAGTTTTTTTTAAAACCGTTCCATATTTTGAGTTAATACATGGTATGTGTGTCAACAATTATAAATTACAGATGAAGTTCGTGTTTGGTTTCGGTCTACTGAGTTTGGACGGAGTTATGGCCGACTAGGACTTTTGACTATTTCGGTAAAATATCAGTTTTCCGGATTTTTTTTCTTAACCGTTCCATATATTGAGTTACAGATGAAGTTCAAGTTTGGTTACGGTCAATTGATTTTGGATGCAGTTATGGGCCTTTGACTTAGAAAATTTTGGTAAAATATAGGTTTTCCAGACTTTTTTTCTTAACCGTTTCAGATATTAAGCTGATATTTGCATTGTTAATCAACTACTATGGGTTACAGATCAAGTTTGAGTATTGGTTGGGTCCATTGATTTTTGACGAAGTTATGGGCCTTGCGCTAGGAAAACTTTTCTTTAACTATTTTTGCTGGTATCACTGAATTATTCCACCAGTAGGGGACTCCTGTATTGCCTTGCAATACGATCCACACTTGTTGGACTTATTTTGAAAATGTTTTCCTATTTTTATGGACTTTTGAACTTAGTCATTTTTTATCGACTTTTTCAACAAAGGGTACCTATTTTGTGAAATCAACTCCTCCTACAGTTTTCAACCTACATTTTTGAAACTTCACAAAATGTTTGTATATATATTGTAGATATGCACCTCCCTTTTTGGAATCATTTTGAAATTTTTTTCATATTCTTACGGACTTTTGAACATAGTCATTTTTATTGACATTTTCAACAAAGGGTACCTATTTTATGAAATCCACTCCTACAGTTTTCATATCTGACCTTTGAAACTTCTCAGAATGTTTCTATATAGTTTGAAGATGTGCACCTGACTTTATGGAATTATTAATGTAATCTAAATATGTATGAACGTTTAAGGTATATTCACTGAACATTGAGTTCATTGATGTGTAACATGTAGTATCTCAGGTATAAATATTTATGGAAATTTTAAGCCAAGTCTTTCAAGTGTAAAATGTAGGTCAAAGTGACCCGATTATCATCTGAAGCTTCTTCACTCTCCAAGATGCATCCACTGACCCAAGATAATTGATGTGACTTATATGTAGTATCTCAGACATAACCCTTACTGCAAACTTAAACCGAATCATTAAAGCATAACATGTAGGTCAGAGTGACCCAATTATCATCTGAAGCAGCATCACTCTCCAAGACGACTCCACTGACCAAAGAGGATTGATTTGCCACATGTAGTTCCTTAGATATGAACCTTAAAGCAAGTTTTAACCAAGATCATTAAAGCATAAAATGTAGGTCAGAGTGACCCAATTATCATCTGAAGCAGCATCACTCTCCAAGACGCATCCACTGACCAAAGAGGACTGATGTGCCACATATAGTTCCTCAGATATGAACCTTAAAGCAAACTTTAACCGAGGTCATTGAAGCATAAAATGTAGGTCAGAGTGACCCAATTATAATCTGAAGCAGCTTCACTCTCCAAGACACATCCACTGACCAAAGATGATTGATGTGCCACAAGTAGTTCCTTAGATATGAACCTTAACGCAAACTTTAACCAAGGTCATTGATGCATAAAATGTAGGTAAGTGTGACCCAATTATCATCTGAAGCAGCATCACTCTCCAAGGCGCATCCACTGACCAAAGATGATTGATGTGCCACATGTAGTTCCTCAGATATGAACCTTAACGCAAACTTTAACCTGAGATGGGACGAACGGATGGACGGACGGACAGACGGACGGGCAAGATGCTATATCCCCTCCCCAACTCCGTTGGGCGAGGGGATAAAAAATCACAAATATTGGGAGTAAAACAGATCTGACAGTAATCAAAATCCTATTTCAAGGGCAATTCATTGTCAATAATCATACAGGTGAAGCCTGATTGACCAGGTTAATTAGTTCATTGAATGTAAATATTGCCATAAAAGTGTTTATTTAACGGGAAGGCTAATCGGTTAATTAGTTCCAATTAACGCTTCAATGTGGATAATAAGGTTTAAATTAAGCAACCTATAGTCATTATTTTTGGATTTATATATTTTTAAGGGAATGGGGGTCATTGCCAATGGGGGTGATTTCTATGACCCGCACTTTTCGCACGGGTGATAAGTTTGACGCAGGTCATATTCAAATATTTAGCTGTTTTGCGGGTGTGACCTGCTGAAAGCTGGAGGGTTGACAGGTATGCCCACATCAACCATATTGGTATTTATGGTGCATTTTGGGATGACAACAACAATGCATGCTTCAGTTGCTGTCTGTGACCTACATTTTATGCATGAGTGACTTATTTAGTTGGAATGGTTACAGTCCATCACAACTTATTGACATGTCCAACATCAACCATGTTAGAATGCATGATGATTTTATACCCCCACTCGTGAGTGGGTGGTATATTGGAATACCCTTGTCCGTCCTTCCGTCCGTCTGTCCGAAGTTTATTGCATTTTTCTCAGCTACTGCTGGGCCAATTTATTTCAAATTTGGTATTTGACTTTATGTATGGGGGGAAAAGTGTCATCTGACATTTTGCCTGCCTTATGATATCAACTTCCTGTTTTTCGGGACTTAGCCATTTTTTCCCTTTATTGAACATAGTGAAAATTTTCGTTGCACTTTTCTCAGCAACTGCTGGGCTGATTAATTAGTATTTGACTTTATATATGGGGGAATGTGTCATCTCCCATTTTGGTCGCCTTATGATATCAACTTCCTGTTTGGCGGGACTTTGCCATTTTCCCTTTATTGAACATAGTGAAAATTTTCCTCGCACTTTTCTCAGCTACTGCTGGGCCGATTTATTTCAAATTTGGTATTTAACTTTATATATAGGAGGATGCGTCGTCTCCTTTTTTGGTTGCCTTATGATATCAACTTCCTGTTTGGCGGGACTTTGCCATTTTTCCCTTTATTGAACATAGTGAAAATTTTCGTCGCACTTTTCTCACCTACTGCTGGGCCGATTTATTTCAAATTTTGTATTTGACTTTATATATAGGGGGAATGCGTCGTATCCCATTTTGGTCGCCTTATGGCATCAACTTCCTGTTTGGCAGGACTTTGTCATTTTCCCCTTTATTTAACATAGTGAAAATTTTTATACCCCCCGCAAACAAAGTTTGGGGGGGGTATATAGGAATCATCCTGTCTGTCTGTCTGTCCGTCCGTCTGTCCACACTTCTCGTAAGCGCAACTCCTCTTAAACCACTTGAAGGATTTTGATGAAACTTTACACAAAGGAAGGATATTGTATGGAGATGTACATGAAGGAATATAATTATTGTCCGAAACCAGGAAGGGGAGATAATTTGACTTTGACTTTTCATTGATTCCATATGTATGAGTTACCTCATAAGCATAATTCCTCTTAAACCACTCGAAGGATTTTGATAAAACTTTACACAAAGGAAGGACACTATATGGAGATGTGCATGAAGGAATATGATTATTGTCCGAAACCAGGAAGGGGAGATAATTTGACTGACTTTTTGTTGATTCCCTATGTATGGGTTACCTCATTAGCACAACTCCTCTTAAACCACTTGAAGGATTTTGATGAAACTTTACACAAAGGAAGGACACTATATGGAGATGTGCATGAAGGAATATAATTATTGTCCGAAACCAGGAAGGGGAGATAATTACTTTGACTTTTCATTGATTCCATATGTATGAGTTACCTTGTAAGCGCAAATCCTCTTAAACCACTTGAAGGATTTTGATCAAACTTTACACAAAGGACAGACACTATATGGAGATATGCATGAAGGAATATGATTATTGTCCGAAACCAGGAAGGGGAGATCATTTGACTTTGACTTTTCATTGATTCCCTTTGTATGGGTTACCTCGTAAGCGCAACTCCTCTGAAACCACTTGAAGGATTTTGGAGAAACTTTACACAAAGGAAGGACACTATATGGGGATGTGCATGAAGGAATATGATTATTGTCTGAAACCAGGAAGGGGAGATAATCTGACTTTGACTTTCCTTGATATCTACTGCAATTATCTTTTTTTTTTTCCAAAAAAAATTTTAAGCGTAGATATTGTGAAGTCAAACTGTTGGAGAGACACACTTTTTTCAATGTCATCCTCTTAAAAAGTTGTTTTCAAAGTGTTTTAATGAAATTTCTCTAATGCTTATGATTTTTGTGTAAAATGTCATATAGGCTAAAAAAGGGTAAATTTCACATTTGTCTGATTTAGACAGAGTATTTTTATTGGAATCCTTGTGAAAAGTTCTTTCTTGAAGATTATATCATTGTGTCCATACTTGTATTGTGTCCACACTTGTATTTTGTCCACATCTGTAATGTGTCCACACCAACTTATATTTGCACTTACCATGACAATCCAGGGTTCAATTAGCAGGGGGTATATTTGGCTGCCATTCGGCGACAGCTCTTGTTGTTGCACTTTTCTCAGCTACTGTTGGGCCGATTTATTTCAAATTTGGTATTTGACATTATATATAGGAGGAATGTGTCACCTGTCATTTTGGTCACCTTATGATATCAACTTCCTGTCAGGTGTACTTAGCCATTTTTCCCTTTATTGAACATAATGAAAATTTTCGTCACACTTTTCTCAGCTACTGCTTGGATGATTTATTTCAACAAGTGGGGGTATACCTAGCACGACAACATGTGCAACCTCATGTTGGAATTACAGCTGCAGTGTATGCTTTGGATGCAGTCTGTGACCTATATTTTATGCATGTATAGATCTGTTAAAAAATGAGTATTGTCCATTCCTGTTTAATGACATGTTCAACATGTGGCACTGCTGCACAAAGAGGTGCACTAAGCAGGCTATGGCTGCTTTGTATGCTTAGATAAAATTTTTACTCTGAAATACAAATTGAGGTTTACAATCAATACCTCATGGTGGACAACATAGTTGCCAACATCTGACAATGAAAAATCATGTCATAACATGACATGAGATACCAAAAAGCGTGTGAAAACGTGTGACATACTATCGGATTATTGAACAAAATTTATATAAATAAATTTGCCAATATGAACGCCCATTGTACTCAACATTTGCCTGTTTTGCTGATTTTAGAACTACCTGACTAGGTATATAGTTAAAACAATTACAAGTTTGATTGAATTTACAAGTCAATAAGGGAAAAGTTAGCAGAGTTCTCATCCCTTGTCCTTGATGATTACATCATTCAACAAATTTTTATACCCCCCCGCAAACGAAGTTTAGGGGGGTATATAGGAATCACCCTGTCCGTCTGTCCTTCCGTCCGTCCGTCCGTCGGTAACACTTCTCTTAAGCGCAACTCCTCTTAAACCACTTGAAGGATTTTGATGAAACTTTACACAAAGGAAGTACACTATATGGAGATGTGCATGAAGGAATATAATTATTGTCCAAAACCAGGAAGGGGAGATAATTCGACTTTGACTTTTCATTGATTCGATATTTATGGGTTATCTCGTAAGCGCAACACCTTCCTCTTAAACCACTTGAAGGATTTTGATGAAACTTTACACAAAGGAAGGACACTATATGGAGATGTGCATGAAGGAATATAATTATTGTCCAAAACCAGCAAGGGGAGATAATCCGACTTTGACTTTTCGTTGATTCTCTATTTATGGGTTTCCTCTTAAGCACAACTCCTCTTAAATCACTTGAAAGATTTTGATGAAACTTTACACAAAGGAAGGACACTATTAGGAGATGTGCATGAAGGAATATAATTTTTGTCCTAAACCAGGAAGGGGAGATAATCTGACTTTGACTTTTTGTTGATTCCCTATTTATGGGTTACCTCGTAAGCGCAATTCCTCTTAATCCACTTGAAGGATTTTCATGAAACTTTAGACAAAGGAAGAACACTATATGTAGATGTGTAAAATGTCAAATAGGCTGAAAAAGGTGAACTTTATATTTGTCTGATTTAGACAGAGTGTTTTCATTGGAATGCTTGGGAAAAGTTTTTTCTTGAAGATTATATCATTGTGTCCATACTTGTATTGTGTCCACACCAACTTAATTTGCACTTACCATATCGATTCAGGGTTCAATGAGCGGGGGGTATCTTTGGCTGCCATTTGGCGACAGCTCTTGTTTGTAGCTGGCAAGGAAGAAATGGGCAAAGACCTGTTTTGACAGATAAATGGTTTCAAATGAGCCATATAGATTTTGTATATCCGACTATATCACTTTCTGTAAATGATCCAATATAAATGTGTAAACTGCATAGCCCCCTACTCCACAATCACTTTCTTTGACTTCAAATTTTAATTCATCAAACTCGGCAGAGTCCCAAATTTTATTTTGGTAGCACTGATCCGGTACAAAAATATCGTTTTCTATTTGCACTCGTGTCTTTAGTCGACGTACCCAACCAAGAAATTTACTGAAACGATTTAAAATGGGTTGTTTGGCCGAATCGAAGTTTGCAATTTACTGTGCAGTCATGAAAAGTCCAGAGAATCACGGGGATCGATAGCGCTAATAACCAAAAACATTAACAACGGTTGTGGAAAAGTGCAGAGAATCGCGAAAAGCGTGATATCGCTAATAACCAAAAACGTAAACAACGAGAAATTGTGTAATGGCGTGTGAAGTTCTGAAAAGCGTGTACACGCTGTGTGACAAAATCTACGCATGTAAACCGTTGAAAAAGCGTGTGTAACACGCGAAAATCATGTGAGTTGGCAACTATGGTGGACAATGCAAAAAAAATGCACCTGGAGAATTATTTTTAAAACAAAATTGAATTTGAATGAAGTTTTAACAAGATGAACTTAAGTTATTGAAATAGGTTATGTTCATCATTATTTTGAATGTTAGTTTGAAAATTTCCTAAGCAATACACTAAGTTCATATTAGCATTCAATACTCTGGTTCTTCTGGTTTTTGTCTCGCCAGCGAGCAAAGTCACGGAAAGTGAGACATAGGCGTACAAAGTATGGAGGCGGCGATGTAAACTTTTATGTTAAGTTTTTTTGATTAGGTCATATTCTCAGTAACTGTAAGTGGTGGGTCAATGATATTTGGTATATAGGTTGGTCTTGAGTAGTACATGACAGTCCGCTTTATGGCTTTTGTCTGTGACCTCAATTTCAGAGTCCAAAGAACATGTTAAGTTTTTGTGCTTAGTTTAGTATTTCAGTAACTATATGTGGTAGGTCAATGATATTTGGTATGTAGGTTGGTCTTAGGTAGTACATGACAGTCTATCATATGGCTTTTGCCCTTGACCTCAATTTCACGGTCTAGTGAGCATTTTAAGTTTTTGTGATTAGGTCATTTTCTCAGTAACTATAAGTGGTAGGTCAATGATATTTGGTATATAGGCTGGTCATGAGTAGTACATGACAGTCTACTATGTGACTTTTGTCTGTGACCTCAATTTCACGGTCCAATGAACTTGTTGAGTTTTTGTGCTTAGTTTAGTTTCTCAGTAGTTATAAATGGTAAGTCAATGATATATTGCATGTAGGTTGGTCTTGGGTAGTACATGACAGTCTGTCATATGACTTTTGCCCTTGACCTCAATTTCACGGTCTAGTGAGCATGTTAGTTTTTGTGCTTAGTTTAGTTTCTAAGTAACTGTAAGTGGTAGGTCAATTATACTTGGTATATAGGTTGGTCTTTGGTCTGCTTCATGGCTTTTGTCTGTGACCTCAGTGTCACAGTCCAGTTATCATGTTAAGTTTCCCAGTATCTATTAATGTAAGGTCAATAATATTTGGTATGTGGGTTTGTCTAAGATGGAACATTACAGCCCGCTATTTGGCTTTAGCCCTTGACCTCATTTTTAGCTCACCTGGCTAAAGCCAGGGTGAGCTTTTGCCATCACTTGGCGTCCGTCGTCCGTCGTCCGTCCGTCCGTCCGTCCGTCCGTCCGTC
>MJUU01034681.1:0-12673 GCA_002080025.1 Modiolus philippinarum
CGTTTGGGGGACATCTGTAACGCTCTGCGTTACAATAAGCAATATTTTACCGGTGTGAGATGAGGTCGTGTGCATCGATCTCACATGGGTCATCTCCCACTGTCAACCACCATTTACGGAAGAATAGCCATAACCTATGTCATGGGCAACTCAAGAAAAACCTGATCGTTGCCACATTAATGCTTATAAATTTAAACGTGCAATATTTAAATTTTACAAAATTTTGTTTAAAATAAGGAGTATCTCCCTTACGCATAGCTCTGTCTTTAGCTGAATTTTGGCTTTTCTATTTAGATCATTTTAATTATTTGTTCTCTACCAGCTTTAACATGTTTTCGGTTAATGGACTTCCAAATGTCTTTGTTTTGATCTGCATTGATGAGACATAAGTTGTCGAAATGTGCATATGCAGATAACTTCGGTATTTTGTTATTTGTTATTGAACAAGTAACATAGACCTCCTCACTGCAAAAAATGTTGACCCATTCTATATTGCCTCAATAACAAGTTTTAATATTAAGTCTCGACTATGGTTTAAGTCAACGAAAATTGGAATCAACAAATTGGGAGGCTTTATGAAACAAATGATTACCAATGCAGGTAGTTAGTCAAAACTACATACATTCTCCCTGATAGTCAATATATGTATACATGGATATACAACAAATTGCATGAATGTCCGTTATGAGAAATGAATTAGTGCTGTTACTTTAAAGCACAGAACTGTCACCAAAAATGGTCGCTAGTGGGTACATCATGTTGATATTGGACACTTTAGAATAAGTGCAAAAATTGTCTTACCAACTGCCTCGGTGACTTCAAGATAAAAAAAAAACAACAACCACAATTAAAGCGTTGTTACATTGCTTTGTTTTGCAATTGTTTGTAGATACTTTACCGCGTGTGCATTTACTCCATATCCCTACATAGTTTACTAAGAATCACTGAATGATTGTACATGTTTTATGGTATGGGTGTCATTTATAAGGTGCTTTTTCGGTCATTAAGGACAGATTGAACTGATGAATCAAAGAACCGAGAGATGGTCTCCTTTTTGGTTGTTTTCGAAGAACCTGCATCAATTCTACGACTACAATCATTTAGGTCAGTATTAACTGCTACAGGCGATTCCTCTAATTTTAATCTTCAATCTGTTGCGCCATCCCACATCCCAATAAAGGGCTACGCCGAGCGCAGCATGATACCACCGCAGCATGTCGACCATAACGACGAAATTTGAACAAGTGTAATTTAAAGAGAATGTGGACAACGTAAAGAGCTTAACACAGTAATCAGATGGACACAATAAGAAGCTTGACACAATTATTGGCTAGACAAAAAATAGGGAACATAAAAAATAAGCCCTTTCGATTGAAATTCGATTAAAAATAAAAGATTTTACATATTTTGAAAATAATAATTTTGGCCCATTTGACCCCTTATAGCTTGGAAATGGTAAAAGATACCCCAGATCTGCAGGCGTACTACTGACAGCTTACAGCAAGTGGAATCCAATAAAAAAATCCCATCAAAATCTGATGTGAAATATGGATTTAACATATTTTGAAAAAATGCATTTTTTGACCATTTGATCCCTTATAGCTCAGCAACCGTAAGAGCAACAACTAATCTGTTGGCAAACTGCTGAAATCTTACAACAAGAGAAATCTAATGAAAAAAATCCCATCGAAATCTGATGAAAAATAAAAAAAAAATACGTAATCTTGCGTTTGCAATTTTGGCCCCATTTGCCCCTTCATAGCTCGGAAAGGAAACAAGTTATCGAAAATCTAATTCTTCAAGCTTCGATAATTTTTCATAAGAAATCCATTGAAAGAAACTGCATTGAAATCAGACTTAAAATAAAGAAATAAAATTTGTGAGATTCATCCCTTTTGAGCCGCTTTTATCTCATAAACGGTACATGCCACATTCAATGCGTCGCATACTACCGATTAGAAATTGCCTTCCATTTGTGCCAAAGAACATTGTGTTAAAATTTCATAAGGATTGATCACCTAGACTTTAAGTTATGACCAAAAACAAAAGTGTCTACAGACGACGCCAACGACGACAGCGCCATACCATTATACGACTTCAAAAGTTTTTGCGGTCGTATAAGAAATAAGAATAAAATGCAAAAATAAGAATTGTAGTCGAATTTGTGATTATTTCGGAGAACCTGCAGCAAATCTACGGCTACAATCTTTAGGTCAATATTTATTTCTGAAGCCGACAATTTTAATCTTCAATCTGTCCCGTAATCCCAAATCCCACAAAACATATTTTGAATGCAAAAAAGTATTGTTAGATTCTCTTGCTTGCGAATAATCATTCGAAGGTCATAATACAAAGCACGCTATTTTTGAAAGTTGATATTTACAACTCAATTTTGCAACAGTACAAAAGTTCTAAAAACAAAGGATACTTAAAATAAAAAAAAAATACTTATGGCTGAAAAAAAAAACACAATCGCATGGATCCTTGGTAAAAACTGATTTGAGGAAACGTTCATATAGAAGAAGCAAAGGATGAATTAGATGACAAGAATGTGACTTGCCCCTTTTCCCTTACACTGTAATAAATACACATTTTAAAGATGTGGTACCCTAATTCGTACTTGCAGATACACGATGATTTGACGGATATAAGGAGACCCATTACTTCCTCTGGTGAAGGGAACAGCTTGTTTTGTTATCGTATTTGGCACGCCCCTACAGCTCCTAATTCATTTTAAACTGTGAAGATCGACCAATATTTCGTCCGATTCGTCTTACACAATACAATGTTAAACTCGAATTGTTATTGCTGTCTGACGAGCATTTCTTACTACAGTTCATTCTTTAGTATGTCGTTTGCGACAAAGTTTAACTTATTAATTCACTAACAGATCTTTTACTAGTATGATCTTGTTTGGCAATTTTGATCTTACTACGTTCTTGACAGGCATAACACAATTTTGTTTAGACGGTGTAAGATATTTATCAATTATGGACTTTTTACGAAGTCAATATGTTATATATGGACCTGTTAGGTTTATATTGACCGAGGACGAAGTCCGAGGTCAATATATTCTTAACAGGTCCATATTTAACATATTGACAGAGTAAAAAGTCCATCATTTTTATATTACATATGTAGTTTTATGGTATCTCGATATTTTTGTGGATGTAAATTTTGTCAATACATCGGAATTTAATCAGAAATAGAACCTTTATTTGAAGGCGGGTCTGGATCTGCCATCATCTAGAATGGGTTACATGAGTTACATGAGTGCCGTAGGAAAAATAAATGACTACTTTTCTCGTATATTTGCAAACAAAAAATCAAACAAACAAGTAAGCCTTTTTATTAGCGTGTTTACGTGAAGTGTGCAATAAAAAAAAAAAAACATGTGACAACTGTTAAATATGTTTTTCATCGATTTCAGTGGTTGCTCTGTAAAAACATTTTAATACCCCCCTTTTTTATTTCCCCGGCGGAAACTCCTATTAATGTGTAAAGCGTTTTCCAATATTTATTTAAATATTTTTTTCATAAGACCTTTCTTAGTGAAAAACTATAGTAAATGTTGTCTGAAAGTCAAACCAGATGTGTAGCGTCAATAAAACTAAAAATAGAAACATAGCGTCAATATACTTAAAAATAGAAACATGGCGTCAATATACCTAAAATTAGAAGCAACACTGAAATATGCTGAATATTCTTAAAATCACGTGTTCGTTTTAGCCAATGAGATTAACAGAAACTTATACCATATGTAATATTCAGTCGTATTTCAAGATAATTGCTTTCAAGGACGATCAAGACCTGTTCGGTTTATTCAGATCAAACAAGATAACTAAGCTCAATGGCGATCAAGATGTGTAAAGTTTGTCTCGATCAAACAAGATCAAATCGAAATTGTGTTTGATCTTAACAAACGTAACTCGTCTTGAACGCCCTTGAACGCATTTATCCTTTTTGATCTAAATAAACTGAACAGGTCTTGATCGTCCTTGAAATCAGTTATCTATATATAATATACGACTGAATATCTTACACCGTCTTAACAATATTGTGTTATGCCTGTCAGGATCGTGATTAGATAAAAATTGCCAAATAAGATCATTACATATCTGTAATATTTTAAGAGTTATAAAAGTTTATTCCAGCCAAATGTTTTAATGTTAATCAAACGTGTTTATTTATCCTAAATTTTTATTAACATGATGGTTCTTTTTATAAATGTTAAAAATGGTTTTTTAGGAAACACCTACAATGGCTGAAAATTATAATTACATGCAACAGTTTGCAAGGGAACTACACAAGAAAAACACGTATAAGACAAAAGATAAACATTGACAACAATAGGAAGTCGGGATAGTTGGACTTGGTACCGGCACTAGCAAAAGCCAGCGGTCGGGTTAAACCGGTTTATTGGTACAAAAACCTCCCCTTTATCTGTCCCGTTTCCCTATAGTATAATAAACATACGAATAAAACCCAATACAGGTAGACTATTAACTCAATAACCACAATCTTGAAAGGAGACAAAAAGACAAAACGTAATTTTGAAAGATGGGTCAAGGGGTGCTCGCCGCTAAGCTGCCAGCTAGCTCAAGGAGCCTAGTCTGCTGGTAGAATACTGTCGCACTACGGAAGAAAAATCAAACTCAAAACTTCCCGAAGGGTTTGGTCAAGAATCATCGTAAATTTCAGTAGACATCGGCAGTATCAGTGAGAGGCCAGTATGTGTGCAAAATTTTCAGGTCACTAGGTCTCAAAGCTAATTTAACGGATACAAGCAGAATATCTTGCCGATATCCACTATTACGTCCAGAATGCAAGTTTCGTCCCAGCTTTTCTGGATTTTTAATCAATTTCTGGCATTTTTTACAACATTTTCGTACAATTGAGGACTAGAAGTGCCCATAGTAATAAGGAGTTTACGAGTAACGCCATATTAAATATAACATGTTCATATCTATTTCAAAACTTCTTAAATAGTCGTTTTTATTTGTTGAATAAAATTATAGTCGTTCAATTATAGTCGTTCTTTTTGTTGGTTGCTTTACTGTTTTGTTATGAGTACTTTATTTTTCTATCCTTCATATAAGTAATGGTTCACGCTGAAGTTTTGCTGAAGTGTCTGTTAATCAGACAATCAGTCAAACATCCTTTGTAGCACATACCACATTAAAGGGATTAATTTTTTTTTTCAATTTGGATAAACAGCATTTGTGCCTTATATCAGGTATGTGTCACCTACTCCTAAGGAACATAAATATACAATATTGGCCACAAATATTTAGTATAGGTAAAAAGAAACGCATCCAGTGTAGGTCAGCAATACAGAGGAAACTCTTCTTCAATTTAAATAACTTCTTATGTGAAGTACCTGCGGATGTCTGTATCAAATCTGGTAAGTTGTATACAAAAATAAGAATTCCAAACATCTAATGCATTGCACTTTTGAAAGAAGAATAGAATATGAGTGAATATTGAGTACTAAAGCGTCAAGAATAAAGATTGTAAATGATAAAGAAACAAAGGTTTTATTGATATTTTGTCTTGAAGGAGTCTTAAATGTGTTACAAACCTGATGATTATGAATCTTCCGCGCAACCCCAACTGTCGTTAAAGTGTAACAATCGTGACTTATTGTATCGAAAATACATTTTGTATTTAATGTGATTTATTTTATTATTTAAATACGATAGATGATATTTGTAGATTAAATGTTATGATTTGATCTGCATTTAAAAATCATAAGTTGTCGAAATGCCCATAAGCAGAATCGAAATTCACAGTAAATTCGGTATTTTGTTATTAACATGTAATACCACTGGGCCGATGCAACTGCTGAGGGACTGTTAGTCCTCCTGGGGATTCATATCTTTCAAAACATATGCCTCACTGATCGTGTGACGGGCGCTGTATATAGAGCAGGACATGCTTACCCTTCTGGAGCACCTGATGTCACTCTGTTTTTTGAGAGTTCACACTGTTAGTGCTTTAGTTTTTTGTCTTGTATATGTAGTGGTTGTTTGTTTTGTGGGCATGTAGTATCTTTGGTCTTCCGTCTTCTGGTGTTCTTAATTTTACATTGTCTTTGGACTTTGATTTGTATGATCTTGTGCTTTGTTCCTTCGGTATTCTACTGCCGTTGTTTTGCCCAGTTCTTGGGTTCTGGCTCAAAAACCGACTTGATTTGAAAACTTGCATATCTAAATCTAAGAAATTTTGTTAAAAAATAGTATCTCATTCTGCATAGCTCTGTCCTTAGCCGATTTTGGCTTTTCTGTTGAGATACTATTGGTAGTTAGCTTTTATTTCGATTATTTTTTGGTAATGAGTACTTCTTTTGTGACAACTTTTGGATTGTTTTTGGATTATGGCTTTCCATATTATTTGATATTAATGCTGCTGATGAGAGGTAACTCCTTGAAACACGTGTACAGCATAACGAAATTTACTGTTTTTATGCAACATCGGTATTTTTTGTATTTTACATATATTTCGGTTTATGAATTTCCAAATGTTTTAATTTGATTTGCACTTAAAAGGCATAAGTTGGGGAAATGCGCAGATGCAGAAGCTGAATTTACAGTACCTTTGGTATTTTTCTATTTATTAACACCGAACCGACGCCACTACTTATGGACCATTAGTCCCCGAAGGTACCCACCTAAGGCCTAAGGAGTATCTCCTTGCTGCATAGCTGTGACCTTAGCTGATTTTTGGCTTTCCTGGTTAGATCCTATTGGTAATTTAATCTCTTGTCATCTTTTACACATGTGTCAGTTTATGGATTTACAAATGTTTTGATTTGATTTGTACTGAAAACACATAAGTTATCAGAATGCATATGCAGAAGCTTAATTCACAATAACTTCGGTATTTTGTTATTCATTATACCTTTCCCCGGCACCTATATCGGTTTTCAGGGGATCTGGCTACAGAACTGCCGGGCTCTTCCAAAGGTTGTGTATAGGAGAATGCCCTGTCTTTGTGGAGTAGTTAGGTCATAATACGGAAAGCCTGACTGCGAACCATTGTAGCCAAACTGGAGAAATGAAACGCTCCATGCAGTATAGGACCCTTCTGTATTTCTCTAAAGAAAGTAGACGCATTGAGTGTCGTATAAAAGGCTTAATTTCATGCCCCTACCCATTTCTCCCCTTTTCCAGTGGCAATCAAACGTCGTTGCCCCGGTTGTCCCTTCCTCCTTTATTTCTTTCTTCTTTTTACATTTTATTTCAATTGATTTACGTGTTCTCGTCCTGATATAGCTGAAATATTGCTCACTGGACGTTAAACTCTAACTAATGAATCAATCAATATTATACTTTCCTTATTTATGAAACGACTGTCTAGGAGTAAAGACCCCTTGAATGTACCATTGCGAAAGCTGTGATTAACATTACAATCGACAGTTCAATCTTCTACGCCACAAATTATCACATCAAAATATAAAGCAAGAGATGGATAGACATATGTTATGGAAACGGACTCCAACAGGTTCGAGGAAAGCCATATTACTGAAGAATCTGAGTATACCATTGATTAACGTTCTGATGAAGACTCAGAATTGGAATCATCATGAAATATTATAGTAACCAGAGCCGTAAATTGTAATCAGTCCGAATACGAAGAAAGAGGTGAAAAGTATAATGAGGCCGGACATGAGAAAGATAAAGCACGCAAACTTGGATATAAAAAGATGTTCCATGAAGACAGAGATACGATGATGGATACCTTCCTCAATAATGTATTCTGGTGGAGGATATGCAGAAAAGACCAAGTGCATAGAAAGATCAAAACCACATCCCAGTGTTTAAAGAAGAAGAGGTCTACGATACTATAGAGGCCTGGAAGTATGCCGTAGATAGAAGACAGTTTCGTTTGATGTAATATTGGATGGTTATGACCTACTATCAAATGAAGATAGCGATGACTCCATGTAAAGGATAAATCAATGACATTTGGGATGGGAGGAAGGGGTTCTGCAGCCTATACCTATACAACTATGGTGAAATACAGAGTGACCCTTTCGTAGGCAATGAAGTGAAAATGTATTAGGTTTGTGTCAAAGAACCAATTGCTCTTCTTCTTATTCAATCTCACCACTACCAGCAGCAGCAACAACCATATCACATATCTAGCGCAATAGGAGCAATATAGTAAGATGTCGTCATCACCACCTTCCACACCAGCAGCAGGAATTACACCTCGTATGCGGCCAACAGCAGAAATATACTGAAATAGGCACATGAGCACTGTTAAAACGATATTTGTGAGAAATTGGGCAGTGGTGAGTAAGAAATAAAAAAAAATATGTATGATTGAAAAAGCTCACAAACACAATTGTTACTATAAAAGAAGCTTCTCCGCCACCGAATAGTGAAATGAGCACTCTGGACTGTAAAATAGATATACTATTGAGTTGTATAATCATAATTGTAATGAACTCAGACAGCATAAGTAAATAAAAAGTTATCTCCTTTACCAATCGATGACTGCAGACGTGATAGAAGACACCTTTGTTGTATCAATTACTGATTTGTCAATACATTGTAAAACGAAAATTTTGAGTGGTCAAGACTAAATATTTGTTTGTTTTTTAGGTTGTTAATGCTATGACGTGTTGAGGTGACGTCTGATATTTTCATGTTTATCTGACTGCATTCTGAATGGAATTGCACGGGAAAGTTTTACGAAAAAAGTAATCTAAATATAAAAACGAAATTTAAAAAAATAGAATAATATTCTAAAAGGAAACTGCATTAAAAAGAAAATTATCGTAAACGGAAAAAATGGAACATTACACATGTGAGAACAATAGTTCAAGAGGTGTTGTCATGGAAACTTCTTGCCATAGCTAGGTAATATATTATGTCGGAACACTTTAAGTTGCTATGGCAACGCACTTAAAAGTCTATTCGACAATACGACTTTAGAAATGAATATATTCTAATAACCTTCCACACTTTTTTCCGTACACCTTGGCTGAATTTACCTCTCAGTGGTTTTTGTGAATATGAAAATGTGAAAAGCTAACAGACGACTAAAGGACAAACGCTTAGTACTAGCAATAGCTCTCAATGACCCTTTGGGGCAGGTAAACTAATATATATATATCGACATTTTATTGAATTTTTGTTTTTTGTTTTTCATATATTCATTTTAACATCAACGTATGCCTTAACAATAGCAGACGAAGATTACCTTTTCAGTGAAATTTATTTGTCTTCTTATATTCTGACTTTTAATGACAGTAAAGGCAAGTGAAGAATTGTTTGAAGTACAGTGCTACTTAAGGAAATTGTTGGCAAGAATGATCTGGTTATGCATAATTTAGGTATTATTGACCATCCAGAAGCTAACACCAATTATCCAAAATTGTGGTCTTTGAGTTCGTAGTCTACCTATTTTGGATTTTATTTGTGTGTTTACTATACTTAAGGGAAACGGGATAGACAAAGGGGCATCCTACCCCTAGCTCCTGCTGAATATATTGAGCTTTTAGGTTTTGATTTGAATTTGTAAATTTTGTTCGCTTCTTTCAATTCGCTTAGCATTGTGTGATACATTATTAGATTTTTCTTGACTTTATCCGCCCTTGTCTTCTTTGAAATTACTTCCTCGATATATTTGTTAGCCTTGCTTCTTTGGGAATCTGTGTTTCTCAATTTTCTATTTAAACGTTGATGCTTTCATGTCAATGCTTTGTATTGTTTTTCAAGTTTCACATTCTCTTCTTCTAAACATTGTTATTTTTCTCCAACAAAACTTTCCTTTTTCTAGATTTTTTTCTTTTTTTTTTAGCTGGATAACTCAGTTGAAGGACTATTAATTCTTGGTTGCCATTTGCTTTCTTTTTTCTACTTGCTCTGTTACTGATTTTCTTTTGTGCATTTCTTTTTTTTCTTCTTTGAAGAAACATAATTATGCTTTCTTTTTCCTTTCTTAGATATTCTTCCCCATTGTTCGCTTTTTGCCTTTCTCTGTACAGTGTTTGCCGTTCAGCATTTGTTAGTGCCATAGTTCAACTTAAGGGGGTTCACTACTCTATGTGAAAATAAATAGGATTTCAAATAAATGTGATTTTTTATTTAAAAATTAAAAAAAGAAGTTATTAAAGTGAAAAAAATTCATAGGTTGATGATCTCGTTTTTGAGATTTAAGTGATTGAATATTTGGCGGGAAACTGAACTCCTCGGATTTTTCATAGGATTAACATTAGCCAGGTATGATCAGAAACTAATATGTCAGAATAAATAAAATCTTATAAAATTTTTGCAGAATGTTCATAAAGATGTATAAAATGAAATTAGGAGAAAAAATAAGGGGCTCAATGGGCAAAAAATTATAATGCTTTTAAATGGATAAAACCAGAGAATTCCGAAAATCTAACAGAAATTCCAAAACATGAGTAGCGAACCTCCTTAACCTGAAACAATGAATACACAATGTCAATAACAACATAGAAAGAAATAACAAAATACCGAAGTCACTGTTAATTTACTTTTTGCATATGCACATTTCGACAACTTATGTCTCTTCAGTGCAGATCAAATCAAAATATTTGGAAACGATATTAAAAATATTCTACGGACTATAAATGTTGTGAATTTTTTTTAAATGAAAACAATTATTATGATCTCTGTTACCTTTCAAAGATTAAGAAAGCATCATTAAACATACATATTTAAACTTCATTTGGCTTTAGATTGCAAATAACAAATCACATGTTCTAGTAAAAAATATTGATTGATCAAAATAGCGTAATTTCTTTTTTAATGAAAAATAACCAATTTTTAGTGTGATGTGTTTTTCTAGGATTACGTTCAAATCGAAATATGATATTTTCTCGTATTCTTTTGTAGAACATAAATACCTTAAATTGTAATCTCATATTTAAAGAATGCATAATTTTTGTCAAAAAATTGTGGTACGGAGGAATCGGATTCCTCCGTTACGATTGCAGGCTCTTTTTTATTTGTCGTTTTTTAATCTACACCGGGAAACTTAATATGTATGTCCCAACTGCTATGTATATGTTGTCGATTGTATATTTTTTTTTGTAAAAAGATATGTTTCCATATAAATACTTCTGTAAAAGTCTTCCTTAATAATAAAGAGTAAAATCCTTCTCTTGAATCCACAGTTAGTATTTGACGATGATTTGCTGTTACATTTCAAAACAATACCGCCCTTGAACTTTTTTAACAACATGTCAAATTTTAAACCGGTTTACAGTTTAAAATGAGCTATAGTAAATTGTCCTGTTAAGGAGAAATTTCCATTCACTTTTTGGCATGCAAAATTAAGGAAGATTCCGTCCACATCATATTTTCTGTCTTCAGTATGGGGAGGGTTTTAGATGTAAAATACTGGAATCAAGTTTCTCTCTTATACTAATCATTGATTTTATATAAACGGAGGGATCATTTGATAAGCATGTTTTTCAAAATGTACTACCAACCACAATTTTTGCGCCTGTCCCAAGTCGGGAATATTTTGGTCATTGGCTTGTCCTTGTCTTCTAAGACATTTTCGTTTCTTGATATTCGGGTTACTGGGTGTGGTTTGTTTCTATTGATTTATTCACTTTTTTACCTTTTTTGGGGCCATTTAGGGCTTGCTATATGGTGTGAGGTTCCTCACTGTGTTGAAGTCCGTACGGTGACCCCTAGATGCTTTGTTTTGGGTCGTTTTAACCTGGAGATGGGATGTTGTCTCCTTGAAATTTACCCCATTTCCTTTCTTTTTCATATAAATATTTTTCAATGATTTGTAAATTTTATGTACAAAGCGAGTTTAATTTCTAAATTCAAAACATGTAAGTTTGCCTTTTATTGCAGTGTGGAGTCGGTAAAACAATTCCCCGTGGTAGAGATGTATGCTCTTTATTTTTCTTAGATATGGTGTACTTGTACATGAGATAATATCTCATGTGTACACTTTGTTCAATTACTATTATCTAAATTTATGCAAATTCTAAAACCGAAGGATTAACTCCCTCCATCGTAGTTTTGTCCTTAGCTATATTTGATTTTACTGATTATTCGGATTTGGTTGGGTTTTCTGCATTTTAAACATTTTTTGAAATTATGGCTTTCCTTAGTTTGGGTTCTAGTGCTGCTGATGAGGAATTAATTTCCGAAATGGCCATACAGCTCATTTAAATTATTGCAGTTGGAGTTAACATATGTGTTATGATCTCATGTTCATTTACTCCATATCCGTTCGTAAAATATTTATTACAGGAGTTTGTCTTTTATTGCAGTGTGGAGTTGGTAAAACAATTCCCCGTGGTAGAGATGTATGCTCTTTATTTTTCTTAGATATGGTGTACTTGTACATGAGATAATATCTCATGTGTACAATTTGTTCAATTACTATTATCTAAATTTATGCATATTCTAAAACCGAAGGATTAACTCCCTCCATCGTAGTTTTGTCCTTAGCTATATTTGATTTTACAGATTATTCGGATTTGGTTGGGTTTTCTGCATTTTAAACATTTTTTGAAATTATGGCTTTCCTTTGTTTGGGTTCTAGTGCTGCTGATGAGGAATTAATTTCCGAAATGGCCATACAGCTCATTTAAATTATTGCAGTTGGAGTTAACATATGTGTTATGATCTCATGTTCATTTACTCCATATCCTTTCGTAAAATATTTA
>MJUU01034681.1:13493-29130 GCA_002080025.1 Modiolus philippinarum
ACATGAGACAAAGTCTCTACAAATACATGGTAAAAACAAGCAAAGGAATAACGCTTTTATTGTTGTTCTTCATCTTGAAGTCACCATGAGGCCTTCAACAATGAGCTTTGCTCATACCTCACAGTAAGGTCAAGACGGCCCCTAGCACCGGTTTGAGCGGTATTCTTTGCTAATTGTCGATCAACGCTATATCCATGTCTTTCCTGGTTATGGATGCGGGGTTGTCAACAAAGATTAATTAAACTGGCAAGGTAATTTTAGAGACTTTGCCTCATGTGCATTTACTCCAAATCGTTTCATTGTTAATTGCACGAGCTCACATGCCAGGTGATACCGACAGTTTTTCATAAGAATGCCTTTTTCATGTAGCGAATCAATAAAAGGATATGCAGTAAATACACATGAGACGGTACAAATACATGATAAAACCAAGTAACGGAAAAACGGTTATGTTAATATTCTTCCTCTTGAAATCAGCAAGATGCCTTCAAAATATACCTTTGCTCATACCTCATAGTAGTTTAAAATGGGGGGNGGGGGGGGGGGGGGTATCCGCTGCCCGCTAGGCCTCTGTAACTCTAGTTTATACTCATATTAAGCAATAATTTAAGCAAATACATCGGCAAACGATTACCAAAGCAAGAACGAGGAAAGAGGGAATTCCAAAATCATAAATCAAAATCAGTAACACAGTTTTATAAAGTTTTTAATGAAAGGATTCCGAAAATAAAAACTAGGAATAAGAAAAAACGTGACATTTTGTGTATTTTCTAGTTATGTAAAACAAGTTTAGCTTTAATTTTTCTCATGTGTCTGTTTTTCAAAGATTCACATCTTATTTGCAAAGTTTTACTGAAAAAGTGTGAAATGACAGATATATAAACCTATACCTCTTTGGAATCCTTGGAACAAATACTTCAAATTGCATAGACATCTGTCTCATTCTGACAATATATATGTGCTGTATGTTTCCATAGAAAAATTTGCAAAAACAGTGCCAATACACAAGTCCTCCCTCAACGTATACGTTATGAACCAGCATAGCCACTATGATAGCCTAAAAGCCCGTCACAAACAGTTTGGATTTAGCAATAAAAAAGGATTTCATCAAGGATTACTTTTCGAGATAAAATACGCCGAACACTTTCACCCATTTTCGCACCATTTGTAGAACATGCTATTTATACCGTCCATGCTGTGAGTCATATGACCAAAACAAACAGCTAATAACCTACTGTAATGAATAAATTAACTTTTTATTCATTTGTTTCTTACATTTACTATCATTCTCACAAAATAGAATAAAATTGTTCATATAATCCCACTATTACAACAATGACATCTGATTAACCATATCATAAGCATGCACAAATTTTTGACGCACTCTTT
Source organism: Modiolus philippinarum (assembly GCA_002080025.1). NCBI lineage: Eukaryota > Metazoa > Mollusca > Bivalvia > Mytilida > Modiolidae > Modiolus > Modiolus philippinarum. The sequence continues at coordinate 14,883 of MJUU01034681.1, forward strand.
AACCCAGCATTTGAGGCACTAAAAAGGGTATCTGAGCCCATAGCGAAAGTCCGGCTATCCCGAGTTCCTATCGTTGTTTACGTTTGTCCTTTCACCTTCTATTGATGTTTTTGTTGTGTAGTTTCCAGGTGATTTGTGACATCTTATTGTGATTGTCGGTCATTGTAGATGTTTCCTGTTATCTTTTCATTTGTTAAATGTTTCTGCACATGAATCTTTTAGTCTGGGTCATAGGTCATTTTAAAATGCAAAAAAGTAGACAATGTAAATTTATCAACGTTTAATAATATGATAATGTATTTCGGAGCAAATAAGCAGCCAATGAAAAAAAATACTACAAAAAGAACTGTTTCATTTCAAAATTTTGACGTCATGTTTATTCAACTTTTTTCCACGGATTTTCGAAACGTCAAAATTTTCAACTTACTCCTCTGATTCGATTATAAAGTGAACTGACGCTCCGTTCACTAGAAGTCATTTCTGCAGTGGTTCTTGTCGTTAGGATTCAGGGGACATTTTCAAAATTGCTTAGAGTACTGGTCAAAGAGGACAGTCATATTGTTTCTAAACGTTCCATGTTTAAACAGCTGTCATCTGCTGTCAAAAAGGTAGCTGGTAATATTAGGCAGTTGTGCTTTAGAACCTTCCTCTGATTCTGTTTAACCGATGTTTGCTTCTTATAAGGTCTTTTTAATTGTTTATCACAGAGAAAGTGCTATTATTTTTTTTTAAAAGTCGATAGATCCAATGGGAACACTAAATTAACTGTTTTATGCAACTTGGAAATTTTTGAATTTTGACATTGTTGGTGGATCAGATGTCCCCGACAGTATTCACAAGCCCAATAATCAGACCTGTCTGACATGAAAAAAATTAACCTTGCATTTTATATAAATTTACCGTTTTTATCAAAATTCTAAACCCTTAAAAATACTGAGGCTTCGTTTCGTGTATGGCACTCGGTGGGTGTCCTTGGTACTGGATTTGGCCCTCTACTTTGATAATTTTAACAATAAATACTTCTTTTTTTACTATTTTTGGATTATAGCTTTCCAGTTTTTTATTCAAATGCTGCTGATGAGAAGTTACTCCTTAAAACATGTGTACAGCATAACGAAATTAACAATTTATATGCAACTTGGGTATGTTCTGATTTTAAAACCATTTGGCATACCCCCTGCTGTTGGACCTGGTCCCGAGGATGTTCACCAGTCGAAAGTCAGACTTGTCTGATTTGCATAATTTACCTTGTGTTTAATAAAACAAAATACCGTTTTTATCAAAATTCTACCCCCTTAAAAAACTAAGGCTTCATTCCGTATATGGCACTCGATGGTTGCCCTTGGTACTGGATTTTGCCGTCTATTTCTATGTTTTGGTAATGAATACTTATATTTAACTACTTTTGGATTAAAGCTTTCACAGTTTTTGATTCTAATGCAGCTGATGAGAGGTTACTCCTTGAAACACGTGTACAGCATAACAAAATATACCGTTTTTAGGCATTTTTGGATTTTGAAACCATTGGGCCGATGCCGCTGCTGGTGGACCAGAGGTCCCCGAGGATATTCACCAGCCGAATAGTTAGACTTGTTTGATATAAAAAAGACCTTTTATTAAAAAAATACCGTTTTTAATCAAAATTCTAACCCCTTAAAAATGCTGAGGCTTCATTTTGTGTATGGCACTCGGTGGATGTCCTTGGTACAGGATTTTGCCTTCTATTTCTATGTTTTGGTAATGAATACTTATTTTTTACTACTTTTGAATTATAGTTTTCACAGTTTTTGATTCTAATGCAGCTGATGAGAGGTTACTCCTTGAAACACGTGTACAGCATAACAAAATTTACCGTTTTTATGCAACTTGGGTATTTTTGGATTTTGAAACCATTTAGCCGATGCCGCTGCTGGTGGACCAGAGGTCCCGGAGGATATTCACCAGCCGAATAGTTAGACTTGTCTGATATAAAAAATACCTGGTCTTTTATTAAAAAAATACCGTTTTTATCAAAATTCTAACCCCTTAAAAATGCCGAGGCCTCATTTTGTGTATGGCACTCAGCGGATGTCCTAGGTACAGGATTTGGCCTTCTTTTTCGATATTTTTGGTAATGAGTACTTTATTGTTAAAAGCTTTTGGATTAAAGCTTTCCAGAGTTTTTATTCTAATGCTGCTGATAAGAGGTTACTCCTTGAAATACGTGTACAGCATAACGAAATTAACCGTTTTTTTTTATGTAATTTGGGTATTTTTGGATCTTAAAACATTTGGGCCGATGCCACTGCTGGAGGACCAGAGGTCCCCGAGGTTATTCACCAGCCCAAAAGTCAGATTCGTCTGGCTTGAAAAATTTACGTTCTGTTTTATGAAAATTTATCGTTTTAATCAAAATTCTAACCCTTAAAAATACTAAGGCTTCATTACGTGTATTGCACTCGGTGGATGTCCTTATTACTGGATTTTGCCTCCTACTTTTATATTTTTTAATGAATACTTCTGTTTTTACTACTTTTGCATTATAGATTTCCACAATTTTTTATTACAATGCTGCTGATGAGAGGTTACTCCTTGAAACATGTGTACAGCATAACGAAATTAACAGTTTTATGCAACTTCGGTATTTTCTGATTTTGATACCATTTGGCTGATACCACTGCTGGTGGACCAGGTCCCCGAGGGTATTCATGAAAAATTTACCTTGAGTTTAATTTAAAAAAATTTTATCAAAATTTTTACCCCTTAAAAATACTGAGGCTTCATTCCGTGTATGGCACTCGGTGGATGACCGTGGTACTGGATTTTGCCTTCTAATTCGATATTTTTGGTAATGAATACAATATTATACTACTTTTGGATTATAGCTTTTCACAGATTTGATTTTAATGCTGCTGATGAGAGCTTAATCATTGAAACACGTGTACAGCATAACAAAATTTAACTATCCCCTGAGAAATTAGAAAACCACGTGATTTCTCATTTTAACGATAAAATTAGTAAATACTAATATTAATGAATTTTTAGATTTTTGCTGATGGCCATTTTGATTGATTGATTGATTGATGTTTAACGCAAATTTTAACCATATTTCAGCTATAATGTGGCGAGACCTGTTCAGTGTATTGAACAATTATAACAAATACTTTAAATATCAATATAAAACCATTATAGCTTTATAGAAGTAAAAGAAAAGAGTTTAAAATGTAAAACAAAAACATATTACGAGAAGTATCAGTTTCACGTGATAAAAGTTACATCTGAACCGAGTTCGGGTATTTTCTTTTGAGTTCCACGTATTTGACCGGAAAAGGTATGGTTAAAAAACGTGTCTTTTCCGTGTACATTTTGAACTTAATTTTATCACGTGACAATTTCAACATTCAAAATGCACCAGGTCAATGAGAAGAGATACGTTTGAACTTTGAATGGAGGCATAGAAGGGATATTTCATATCTTCGGCACTTGAAACTTTGTTAAAATTGAAGGAAAATGGTTCCGATTTCTTCCAGTAGATGGTTTTATACACGCATAGGCGACACCCAGCCGTAATTCCACCACATCCAAATTGCAAGCGATCTCACGATCGTCACAAAGCAATATATATATATAAAAAAGTAAGATCAGTAAAAGATGAACATAGGATGATAAAAGTAGCTTTGTAAACGACAGATAGTTCGGTCTTCATTGGTATAACATGTATAAGATCATGACAAAGTATAATAAACAACACTAAACAATTTGATGTGTCAAATATCACTGACGTTGGATGAGGATGATACATGTAACAAACTTACCGATTTATAGTAAAAAAAAACAAATTCAGAGGGACAAAAAGACAAAGCAGGTGCAAACTACTGGAAAAATTGTCAACCGCAGTGGTCCTGACTTTTAAATATGGAATATAGGACATTTTGTTTTTGATACGGACTTTATCACGGCCAGTATAAAGTGAGTCCATCAGGGCGAGCTTGATGCGTTACGCCGTGATAAAGTCCGAATCAAAAACAAAATGTCCTATATTTCTTTTATCGGTAATTGACAAATTGATAAATAGAACTCTATAATAAACAGAAGTAAGCTGAAATTTCTATTTTTAACACAGTTAATCTATTGTTTATTGCAATAATTTATGCATTCTTCATTCAACGTACTACGCGTATGAACACGACAACTAGTACCAAAACATGACATCAGCTTAGCAACCCGCACGTGACGCCTTCACAGTGATCCGATATTTTCGTGATAGTCTCCAGTTTGGTAATACTGAGAATATCAGTCTCTATAGATCAAAGGAAATTCATACAAATTACCGATAAAAGGGTTTCCTTACCGTTCATCGAAGATCTTATGGTGGCTTTAAGTTGTTATTACTCCCCTTTGGGTCGTTGTCTCTTTGACACATTCCCCGTTTCACTTCTTTTTCCTATTAAAAAGAAATGGTGTGTTAGATAAGTTTTTTCTGGGGCGCCAAACTTCCCCTTATATTACGGTAGTGTCATGTAGAAATAAAGTAGATGTCTGAAGGTCGTAGAGTGTGAAGAGATATGTTCATCCCAGTAAAAAAGAAAAAAAAATCATCTCAGTACTAAGAAAAATGGATCTTGTATTAAAATGAAAATTTTAGCATACTACAAAGCATGAATATGAAAAAAAAATTAACTGACACATTTCTGATTAGCTTCTTGTTTTTATGACTAATATACTAAGTTTAGTTATTCTCAACCGGTTAAACGTTTCATTTATGGTTCTCACTAATTTGACTTGATAATTTCATCTCAAATTAATTCAAATGCGATGTATGTAATACATATGACATGAACGGCCAATATATGTACAAAGAAATTTAATGGCTCTAACATAAAACCAAACGAAATCCGAATAATCAGTAATATCAAATATAGCTAAGGACAAAATTACGATGGAAGGAGTTAATCCTTCGGTTTAGAATTTACATAAATTTAGATAATATGAAAAAGAAAGGAAATGGGGTAAATGTCAAGGAGACAAAATCCCATATCCAGGTTAAAACGACCCAAAACAAAACATCTAGGCGTCAATATATGGTCTTCAACACAGTGAAGAACCTCACACCATATAGTAAGCCCTAAATGGCCCCGAAAAGGTAAAAAAGTGAATAAATCAATGGAAACAAACCACATCCGATAACCCAAATATCAAGAAACTAAAATTTTATAAGAAGACAAGGACATGCCAATGACCAACTTATTCCTGACTTGGGACAGGCACAAAAATTGCGGTGGGGTTAAACTCGTTTTCTTGGATCCAAACCCTCCCCCCTACGTGTGGTGAATGGCTAAAAATTAATACACAAAAAGACTTACAGTAAAAATTAAACTAGAAAAAAGTCCAACTTATCAAGAAGAGTACCCTTACAATGAAGTACATAAAACATGAAGACAATACACACAGGTACTGTCCGGACAAATGCTCGCAGTAACTGACAGCTAGCTAAGGACATAATTTCCGTTGACTATGATATCAAGCCTTCTTACATATGAAATTTTAATCGAAATACTTCTAAATAGATTCGGTATAACATCATCATCAATTATGACAGAAGAACATGATATTGTGCAATGCCAAATACTGCCAATATGAAAAATTGTTTAAATTTAGTTATGGAGTAATTGAACAAAGTGTACACATGATATATTATCTCATTTACAAGTACACCATATCTAAGAAAAATAAAGAGCATACATCTCTACCAAGGGGACTTGTTTTACCAACTCCACACTGCAATAAAAGTAAAACTCTTGCATAAAATATTTTACAAAAGAATATGAGTAGTATAACGGGTTACCCTAGAACACTTTTGGCGCGGAGCCCCATAGTTCTTTGTAAAATATTTCTGAAATACCCTTATTTTCCCTAAAATATGCAAATCTGTTTGGGTATTTGACCTTTGACCCCTATAGAGGGCGCTGTAATAGTTATTGGATCTTTGACTCTTTATAAAGGGCGCTGCAAGTATTGACGAGGTGCTAAGTGTTTCATTGGCCTTTGGCCTCGTCTTGAGTGCCTCGCTTTTGGCTTTGACTTCACTAGTCTATAGTGTTGTCACTGGTCTCGCCCTACCTCTACCCAAGGTACTTTCTTTGGTCTCGCCTTCTACTTTGGTCTCGCCCTACTTCTGTTCATGTCCACTGGTCTCGTCTTTATCCTAACCTTTAACCTTGCACTTATCCTTGTACTAACACTAACTTTTCTGTTGTTAGATCAGTACTGTTGTCTTTGTTCATGGCTTACCCTAACCCACCTAACCTTAACCTTTATTTTGACCCTGGTCATTGTGTTTTGTATGTCATGTTCTCTAAGTCATACTTTAACCCTTTCTTCTAAGTTTCCTCTCTAACCCTAGACATTATGTATTATATATTATTTATGTTGTGTTCTCTCAATCCTTATACATTCGTTTCTTGATTTTGTTGTCTTTTGTTCATGACTAACTCTAACTATCTTTTTTTTAAGTGACTTCTGCTTTTATTAATGCTATTATTCCTTTATCCAACCTCTAACCCTAACCTAAGTTGCTATGGCAACTTTTTTTCTATGTTTATTTATTTAATTTTTGGTTGTTGATGTTTTGATCACCCTTTTATGTTACTGTAACCTAAGTTGCTATGGCAACTTTTATGTTTTTGTTTTGTTTGTTTGTTTTTATTTTTACTTTTGTTGTTTGTTTTTGTTCTTTGTTAGATCTTGTACACATATCTCATTAGGCAGTGAAATAAACAAGATATTAACAGATATACATTTTATTTTCTCCGTCAAATAGGCAAACACAGGTCGGAGAACATCCACATGTTTCCTTTACAATTTAAAATCTATAAGGTAATGTACAGTAATCAGTCATGATGACTCTTTTGTCAAACACTAATCTGTAATCTTTTTTCTGGTTGACGGTAAGTATTTTCAAATTGTCTCTAATGATTTTGAAGTCATCTTTCACAGTTTTTACATTGTCTTTTCTGTTGGTGATCATGTCCTTAATCGTGTCAAAATTGATGAGTTGACTGTTTTTGAAATCCAGGGTCAATCCCTTTACTTTACATACGGTTGTGACTTCATTTTGACATGTAACTTTATATCCATAATTTTTGGGTCCACTAGTTACAAACTCGGAAATTGGGTTTCCGGCTACTTCATCCGTCAAGTCTCTTAAATAATCTCCTAATTCTGGTTTCCATTCCCGGGGTTTGGAGGAAAACACGATGGAATCTGTCGGTGTATAAGGATCGCCTGTCCAACTTCTCCAAATAGCTGTACAATTTCAATCGAGCATGAGCAGTAGTATATGCTGCAATGACCACGTTGGTTCGTCCAGTTTCCTCGATGAAATCATCTTTGAATCGGTATCTAATACTAGCAATGGTTTCACCCATGAAACTAATACCCATGAGTTCGATTTTATCACTATTCAAGATATTCATGTATTTTTTCAATTCGGTGCAATATTCCATTTTAAGCATGTTGGATCTGTGTCCAAATTTTCCCCAGAAACTATTCAACATGAGTTTTGCTAAGGCCCTCAATCCGGGATTTTTCTGTATCTTCTCGTATGTGAGATGAATTCCTTCTTTCTCATAGTATTCTCTAATGTATCTCCATTTGTCGTCTTCAGTTAGGCACCAGTCGGGCCAACCACTGGCCTCTTGTTTCATTTTTACGAATGTGTTGATATATTTTGTAAAGAGTCCTCCCACTTTCGTGTTTGGATCATATTGTTCTATGTTTTCAAAATGCCATACTTCATATATATGTTGAACGACATATCCTTTATCTAATGCCTTCTTCATTTCATCACTAACCCAAGTCCCTGTCAATGCTCTTTCTTCATTGGTATGTTGACATGGTGAAGTTGATTGGTTTCAGCACACGTTCTACACAAGGTGAACAATAACTTGTTGTTGATTTTGACAGGTAACACTGGGATGTAAAGTCCTCTCGGTGGCAATACTTGGCATTTGATCAATCCTTCGTAGTGTTGAATATCAGTGAAGTTTTCGGTGATAATGTGAGGATGCCCCAAAGGTATTTTTTCCGGTTTTGTTGATGTAAGGGTATAACGACGTCACATCGTAATAATTAATGCTTTCACCATTCGACGTATCTTTATACAGGACAAAGGCTTCCGTTCTTCCACCATAAGGTTCTAGGTTCTAGAGGGTTCACGTATTTCAAGGAATCAATGAAGCGTTTTATGTACGGATCAATCTGAATGTCTTTATCGAACTCACATTCCCATTTTTCCACATAAGTATACCCTTGCTGTTCAATATATCGTTTCTTTTCCAACGTGCGTTGATACAATTCTTCCATCGTCATATTATTGACTGGATTGACAGTAGCAGCACTATAGCAACGTAAACATCCATGCCAGAAGCATCCATGATATTCAAACACATGATTGTCATAAAACCCATCCACTTTATAAGGTCCAATTTGTTTCTCTCCACCATTACGCGCGTGTTGTATCTGTATATTATTGGCTGCAGAAATGCACTGTAACCACTTCATAGCTTTCAACGAATGTTTCTCATAAGGACGGTATCCATGTGCGGGAATTATACCTATGGTATCCGGTTTTAAGAACAATGTACGAAAGACGAGATTGCAGGCAGATGCAATAGTAATGCAATCTTGAAAAGGGTCGATACCTCCTAGACTCTGTACAGTTATCATCTCAATGAATAATTGACGGAACGTCAAACACGCTTGTCTCAGTATATCCACATCCGAACGACAATAGCTCAACAGTTCTTGTTGACAATTAAACGTGGAATCTCTATTCTCGTTGTACCATTTCAGGAACGCAGCTGTCTTCGGGTTTCATTTTATCCGGTTGATAAAACTTTACATCGGGTAAATACTTACTACTCCAAGTAGTAAATTGGGACGAGTTCGGGTTTCCCCGTTCTAAAAATAGATTTTTAAGGGAATCCCCGCTCAACCTTGCGCATGCCCAGTATAAACACTTCGTGTTCCTGTCACGTGACTTCTGTTTCAGGTCACGTGACTTTCGGTCACGTCATATCCGGTCTACGTCACTTCCGGTGATCCACCACGACAAATACTGATTTGTTCGTCCCTATATACTACTTTGAGTAACCCTTATTTTTGAGTATTGTTTGCGTATTTTCTTCCTTTGTGATGTCATACTAGAGTAAACCAGGGTCGCTGAATCGATTGGTGTAGGTTTCGAAGCCCTAGCACCGAGTGTGAACGAGATATCGGCCCTGATCCTTAGTATTACTACTATAGGCATATCATATATGGATTCGGGGTACTTTAATACTTCTAAAGCGAATAGTCAAGGTAGTTAAGTGCTAAAACGTAGTTGTGTGAAGTGATCGGTCGCTAAAAATCAAAGATCGGCCTCATTCGGCCCTAGATCGGCCTTAATTTTGAATATTGATAATAGGTTCATATGATATATGGATTTGATGTATCTTTAGACTTCTTAAGCGATTGGCATAGGTAGTTAAGGGCTAAAACGTAGTTGTGTGAAGTTATCGGACCTCAAAATCAAAGATCGGCCTTAATTCGGCCCTAGATCAGTTTTAATCCGAACTATTGATAATTTATTCATGTGATATATGAATTCGGGGTATGTGTAGGCTTTTCAATCGATTGGTCACACTGTCAAGTTGATATCTGTTACCTGTATCAAGTCTCGTTTAAAACGAGATTTTACGAGATTTCATTTTATCTTGATGTTTTCTCGTATTTTGTTGCGTTTATCACAAACAATTAATGTTATATTTCATTTTTGATTATATTAATACCGTTTAGTTTTACTATTTTGTTGTAATTGTATTAAGTTTTATTGTATTTCCATGAATTTATAGTAGTTTTGTTGTCTTTATTGGCCTTTTGACGGCTTTTTGTTGCTGCTGACGCCGCCGCCGCTTAGCCACCAATGTTCACTCCCACCACCACCGCCGCCGCCGCCATAGACTATGATCCCTTCACCACCACCACCACCACCATAGACTATTATCACTCCACCACGACCACCGAGATACCTTTAAATCACCACCACCACCATAGACTAGTGTCCCACCACCACCACCACCACCACCATCCAGATACCTGAAATTTACCACCACCACCACCCGGGATACACTGAAATCACTATTTTTACTAACATAATAACATGAAATCTTCCTTTTACTAATACAATACCATGACATCAGCATGGTAACTAAGTAAATACTTCAAACTAATGTATTACTTCTAACTAGCTTTAGTATTTTTTGTAACAATCTTGAAACAAAAAGTGGATTGAAGCTGTACAAAATGTTGACCAATCAAATTACAGGAAATCCAACCAATCAGAATCCTCCATTTACCATGGATTGACCAATCAGAATGAAGGAACATCAACCAATCAAATCCCTTTTTCCAAAATTAATCGACCAATCACAGCCATCGATACAAATAACTTTGACTATATAAAGGCGCGATCAACCGACTTCCTTAGTCGCCAGACTGCCATTCTGCTGACCAGTTCGAAGCGCAGATACCTTAAGTAGATGGTAAGTACTTTAGTTACCCATCACTAATTCATATACTAATTATAATTTTCATTACTAAATTTTATAACTAAATGATGTCCTTTTGTCTTTACAGACCAATGAATAACCAGTTAAAGAACCAAAGTGTGAATCGGAAGAGACCTCAAATAAATGGTAAGTACATTAAATATCAATCACTAATTCATACACTAATTATAATATTCATAACTAATTTAAATATTCATAACTAATTATAATATTCATTACTAAATGTTGTGACTTAATCATATCCTTTTGTCTTTACAGACCAATGAATAACCAGTTAAAGTACCAAAGCGTGATTCGAAAGAAACCTCAAATACATGGTAAGTAATTACCCATCACTTATTCATATACTAATTATAATATCTATCACTAATAATAATATTCATAACTAAATATTATAACTAAATGTTATAACTAAATCATGTCCTTTTTGTCTTTACAGACCTGTGAATTAACAAGTAAGAAGCCAAGATAACCCTGACGTTCAATAAAACAGAAACAAGATGGCGAATCGTTGCTATAGATGTCACCACATATTTGACACCAAAAGGGAATTGTTAATTCATTACAGTATACACAGAGATCATATGGAATTTGCTTGTGACCTTTGCCCGAAACGTTTTACGAGAAAAGACCATTTACAGCAACATAAAAAGAACCATGAGAGACCCAGATTCCAATGTATGGAGTGTCGTGCCACCTTCTGTAAATCAACTGCATTAGAGCGTCACACTCGTGAAAGACATAAAATAGGAGGAGCCAGTACCAAAAGGCCATCAGACATGTATGAATTGAAGATTAAAAGTCGAAAAAGTGTACCAAGTTTTAAAACCAACTCTACCCAGTACCAAATTCAATACAAAGAGATCTATGCTAAAAGTCTTCCTGAAATTTTAAAAACCTTGCACCAGATATTCGATGACATCTTAGAGAAAGTAACCACATTTACCAAACCAGAAGACCTGATCCAGATATCACTACTGGCACCTGATCTTGATTTTCCCATTACTATGCCCTTTTTGAAAGTGAACCAACTGTCCAGCAATCTATTATTAGACGAAATAGAACGTGTATTACAGTCCAATGAAGAATTTACATTAACAGAAGACGTAGAGATGGAAGTTACGCATGTGGATATGCCAGCGGGTAGCGGAAAAAAGAAAACGGATTATGTAGATAATAAAAGATTTGCGTACAGTAAAACGTCTATCATCCAGATTAAAAACAAAGACGACCTCTGTTGTGCCAGAGCTATCGTAAAAACTAAAGCGAGAATCGAGGGTCACCCTAAATGGGATACTATCAGACAAGGACGGCGTATTCAAGAGGAATTAGCTATTGAGTTACATGCCCAGGCCGGAGTTCCTTTGACAAAATGCGGTATAGAAGAAATCAAAAAGTTTCAAGTAAGCATACCAGAATATCAGATTTATGTTATAAGCCAGGATCAGTTCAACAGTTTAATTTATAAAGGACCCGATGCAGAGAAGAAAATTTATCTGTATCATCATGATGAACACTACGATGTGATTACCAGTATGCCAGCGTTTTGATCACGCAGTTATTTTTGTCATATCTGTGATAAAGGCTATAACACGAAAGAAGAACATTCTTGTAATAACGTTTGTCAATGTTGTCATAAAATTCATGACCAAACCGAATATAATTGGATACTCTGTGATGACTACGGACGATATTTTCGAGGAAGTGTATGTTTTAAATTACATCAACAATCTACGTCATCCGGACAGTCAACATGTACCAGATACTACAAATGTAAAGAGTGTGGACAAACCGTGAATAAAAAGATGAATAAACGTCATACTTGTGAAAACACCTATTGTCAGGTGTGTAAAGATTACTATCCAAAAGGACATCAGTGCTTTATGCTTACTGCAACTCCACGTAGACGATCGGATAATCAAACATACATTTTCTTTGACTTTGAATGTACACAGGAGGATCTAGTGCAGTGTGAACAAAAATATGTACCCGATGAGACAGATAAATGCACCAACTGTAAACAAATGAAATGTGGAGTTTACGAACATCAACCCAATTTGTGTGTTGCGCATAAAATATGTTTAAAGTGTTTAAATAATACCACTAATGAAACCAGTACATGCGAGGAATGTGGAAAAAATGAAGTCGTGTTTGCTGGAACCAATAGAACCGATGACTTTTGTAACTGGTTGTTCTCTGGAAAAAACAATGGAGCTACTGTTATCTGTCATAATTTCAAAGGATACGATAGCTATCCTATTCTGAATTACTTTATTCGTCATGGCATAGTACCGGAAGTGATCCCTAATGGAACTAAGAATATGGCCATCACCATACCAACCTGTAACATTCGGATGATTGATTCCATGAATTTCTTACCTACAGCTTTATCCAAACTACCAAGAATGTTTGGACTGACAGAACTACGAAAGGGGTATTTTCCGCACTTATTCAATACCAAAGAGAATCAAGCCGCCATCTTGAATCATTTACCCGATGTAAAGTTTTATCAACCGGATAAAATGAAACCCGTAGACAGAGCTGCGTTCCTGAAATGTCAATAATATGACGATGAAAGAATTGTATCAACGCACGTTGGAAAAGAAACGATATATTGAACAGCAAGGGTATACTTATGTGGAAAATGGGAATGTGAGTTCGATAAAGACATACAAATTGATCCGTACATACAACGCTTCATTGATTCCTTGAAATACGTGAACCCTCTAGAACCTAGAGATGTTTTTTATGGTGGAAGAACGGAAGCCTTTACCCAGTATAAAGATACGTTGAATGGTGAAAGCATTAATTATTACGATGTGACGTCGTTATACCCTTACATCAACAAAACCGGAAAAATACCTTTGGGACATCCTCACATTATCACCGAAAACTTCACTGATATTCAACACTACGAAGGATTGATCAAATGCCAAGTATTGCCACCGAGAGGACTTTGCATCCCAGTGTTACCTGTCAAAATCAACAACAAGTTATTGTTCACCTTGTGTAGAACGTGTGCTGAAACCAATCAACAAACACCATGTCAACATACCAATGAAGAAAGAGCATTGACAGGGACTTAGGTTAGTGATGAAATGAAGAAGGCATTAGATAAAGGATATGTCGTTCAACATATATATGAAGTATGGCATTTTGAAAACATAGAACAATATGATCCAAACACGAAAGTGGGAGGACTCTTTACAGAATATATCAACACATCCGTAAAAATGAAACAAGAGGCCAGTGGTTGGCCCGACTGGTGCCTAAATGGAGATCCATTAGAGAATACTATGAGAAAGAAGGAATTCATCTCACATACGAGAAGATACAGAAAAATCCCGGATTGAGAGCCTTAGCAAAACTCATGTTGAATAGTTTCTGGGGAAAATTTGGACAAAGATCCAACATGCTTAAAATGGAATATTGCACCGAATTGATTGATTGATTGATTGATTGGTGTTTTACGCCAACTTCAGCAATATTTCAGCTATATTGTGGCGAGAACTGTTGGGTTTATTCAACAATTTTAATAAATACATAAAATATTAATATAAAACCATATAGCTTTATACAAGTAAAAGAGATGTGTAAAATGTTAAAAAACATAATAGTAATTTTTGGTTTAACAATAACAATATTAGAAATTAGAAACT
>MJUU01034681.1:68122-108322 GCA_002080025.1 Modiolus philippinarum
GTGCCCCATGTTCACTTAAAGAAAATTTGCTTTGAGAACATTCAAAATTGCAGATTTTCTGATTTTCTTTCAAAAAGACGGCTCCTTGTGATGTCACAATAACGTCAAAATGAAAGGAATTCGTATTATTATATGTTTTCTTTGTAGCCAGATGTAATAGTTAATTTTTCCCATAAATATCACACTATTTTAAACAACTTGATTTTTTTGGGCCAAATATGGGTCTTATTGCCACTCATCCTTTAGATTTTTTTTTTATTTTATGAAATCAAAGGCATTAATTATGAGACCTGCACAAATTATTTCAATTAACTTCATATTTTGTTTTCAATAAAATCATATGAGAATGAAATATTTTTTAATACATTTTTTTTTAATCTGAACCAAATAATAATCTTACCTTATATAACATATAAGACATATATTTGGTTTTCTTAACATTTTGTACTTGTAACAAATTATGCTTGATATGATTTGGTCAATCTTTGTTTTGAAAGATATAATTTTTTATTGATCTCATGGATTTTAGGTGTTTTTTTATCTATAATCATGATAGCATAAACTTTTATCCACTATTATCCTAAGAATAAAGGGTTTTCGAAACTTTTTAGGGGATCTGAAACTAGACTTACTGACAAAATTGAGTGGAATTCAACGAAAAAAACAGGGTATTTAAGATTTATATTAAAAAGTGGTAAGGACAACTATGTTACATGTATTTTTAAATTTTTGGTTAATTTCAGTTTGAATTATTTCAAGCTATGATAAGATGGAGAGTACTTATTATCATACTTTTCCTTTAATTGTCTATGTAAAATTCATATATATATCTGTTCATTTTACAGCAAAGTGCTATCACGCGGTTAATAGCACAAAGACTATCACCCGGCGAGTGAATAGCACCGTGGGTTCTTTTCGCGGACTTTTCAGTGACGACGTTCATTGGTTAATGGGCGTGTTAGTACAGCATGACTGACAGTATTAATCCAAGGACATATATTGAAATATATGCAATTTTTGAGCCTGTCCCAAGTCAGGAATATGTTGGTCATTGGCTTGTCTTTTAAGATTTTAGTTTCTTGATATTTGGGTTATTGGATGTGGTTTGTTTCCATTGATTTATTCACTTATTTACCTTTTTGGGCCATTTAGGGCTTGCTATGTGGTATGAGGTTCCTCACTGTGTTGAAGAACGTACGGTGACCCCTAGATGCTTTGTTTTGGGTCGTTTTAACCTGGATATGGAATGTTGTCTCCTTGACATTTACCCCCATTTCCTTTCTATTTCATTGGTATAAAGAGATACATTTGAACCACAATTTTATTTCTTTTTCTTCATATTCTCTTCAACAGTAAAACATGTTAAATTCGGTATAATGAAACACTTATTTACTGGCTATTCGAACAACAGCAAGATTACGCTTCGCGTCGGGAAATAGTCATGTCTCGGGGAAGCATAATCTTGCTATTGTTGTCATAGCCAGTAAATAAATGTTTATTATTACAGAACTATCAAATTTTGTGGAAATTGCATGCATAAACGCTTAATTCGTTGATAAAAGAAACCATGAAAACCATTTGGAATGTTAATTTATTTCGAGTATTAGGGGTCAGGGAAAACGTGTAAATATTCCAAGAAAAATGAGGAATTACATGTAATCACTGGAAATATTTAGGGATTACAGGTAATCCCCAAGCAATTTTGTGATTGCATGTATTCCCCGATTTGTTTAGGGATTACACGTAATCCCTGATTACACAGATTCCCTGTAACATATATACTGTACCGTGTACAACGGAAACCCAAACATGTGTTCGATAAATGCCAGTTGACTTGTGTATTTCGATTATTTTTGATAACTGATTGTTTTTGCCACACACACACACATATATATTTATATATATATATAACATCTATAAACAAAGCAGCAACACATAAATTCCCAACGTACTGGATATAGAAGGATACAAACTTTGTGAGGGAAATATAACAAACAATGGTCGAAAGTGAATAGTACACAATTAATTCAGTTGATATTTCGACAACTGTCCGTGTCTTTATCAAAACACAATAAAAATAAACATAAAATCAAACAATTTGATTACGTGTGCGGTATGTCAGCAACAATATATCAGTGAAACAAAGAACTCACTTAATCTCCGCATTAATCTACACCGTAAACACATACAGAAAAAAGAATTAACACAGGCTACAGCTGTCAATTTCAACAGTATTGGACTTAGCTGGACAGACATGCAAGTTGTCTCCATTGACCAAAATAAATCTTGGAATGAGACAAAGCGACAATCAAAAGAACGTTTCTGGATGAAAAAAAATCAAATCCAGCTTGAATATTAAGACTTGATTTCTTAAGACATGATTGAAATTCATTAACACACTGAAATTTGTTATATTTTAAAAACACCATTTTTAATTACAGATATAATTCTTAACGAAACGTCCATTTACTTAAATTGTTGATTTTGTTAAATATTTTACCGATGTACAGTTACCGACAATTTTGTTTCCATTTTCCCTCCGGGCATTCATCTCGTATTACATTTGTGTTAACCAGCGTCCAGAATGTAGTTTTAAATAGTTCGTTTAGATTTACATTTGGACATAGTTTTTGTTTGATTTTATTTTTGTTTTTATTGTGTTTTGATAAAGACANCGGATTTGACTCAACCCCGGATTGACTCACTGATAGTGTGACGGGTGCCGCTAGCGGAGCAGGACATGCTTACCCATCCGGAGCACCTGATGTCACTCCCGGTTTTTATGGGAGTTCACACTGTCAGTACTTTAGTTTTTCATGTTGTCTTGTATATCATACTGTAAAAACTAAGTTTTGTCTTCGTCAGTGATGTTTGTGCTACCGATTTGTCCTTGTGATTGTTTCCATACTATAGAGATTTACAAAAAGCTTTTCAAATTTTCACCATGGTACTGTTGAAGGGTTAGAGAAGTAACATGTACCATGGATTTCATTGGTTTTTTGTCTAAGGGTTAGAAAATTAGATTAACCAATCCGCTACCAAACAGACCTTTCAAAACATTATATGCCTGACTGATAGTGTGACGGGTGTCGCTAGCGGGGCAGGACATGCTTACCCTTCCGGAGCACCTGATGTCACTCCCGGTTTTCATGGGAGTTCACACTATGAGTGCCTTAGTTCTTAATGTTATCTTTTTATTTCCGTGCATTGTAGCTGTCTCACGTCCTTGTTTTGTCTTTGTTTTTATCTGTTACCGTTTCTGCCATGTCTTTGGACTTCGAGTTTTGTAGTCATCGCTTCCCTTGTTCCTTCGGTATTCTACTGCCGTTGTTACAAAGCGCATAAATTCAAAAATTGTCCTTCCAAACTTATTAATCCGTTGAACAAACTTATTCATAAAGGATATAAATACAGCATTGTTGTTAAATCTTTACTTCTGGTTTTTGTTGGCAAAAATATTGATCATCTCCTAAATGCTTTACACCATAACTAAATTTAAACAATTTTCATATTGGCAGTATTTGGCATTGCACAATATCATGTTCTTCTTTCATAATGGATGATGTTGTTTTACCAAATCTATTTAGAAGTATTTCAATTGAAATTTCATATGTAAGAAGGCTTGATATCATAGTCAATGGAAATTATGTCCTTAGCTAGCTGTCAGTAACTGCGTGCATTTGTCCGGACAGTACCTGTGTGTATTGTCTCCATGATTTATGTACTTCATTGAAAGGGTACTCGTCTTTGATAAGTTGGGCTTTTTTCTAGTTTGATTTTTACTGTGAGTCTTTTTGTGTATTTATTTTTAGCCATTCATCAGGGTATGGATCCAAGAAAACGAGTTTAACCCCATCGCAATTTTTGCGCCTGTCCCAAGTCAGGAATATGTTGGTCATTGGCTTGTCCTTGTCTTATAAAATTTTAGTTTCTTGATATTTGGGTTATTGGATGTGGTTTGTTTCCATTGATTTATTCACTTTTTTACCTTTTCGGGGCCATTTAGGGCTTACTATATGGCGTGAGGTTACTGTGTTGAAGACCATATGGTGACCCCTAGATATTTTGTTTTTTTGTCGTTTTAACCTGGATATGGGATGTTGTCTCCTTGACATTTACCCCATTTCCTTTCATTTTCATATATATATGAAATTAAATGGGAAGATCTAATTAACATAACTATAGCAATACCTGTTTAACAATTAATAAAACAATTTGAAATTCGGAACAATAGATGCATCTTGTTCATGTATATTTTACGTTTTGCTGTTATTTGGTTGTAGATGATTGACATCGGCAAGGTTGTTTTTGTTGGCCTCTTTTGTTATAAATTTAGTGCACTTACAATATATCATTCCACATATTTTGCTATACATTACTTTTCGTAATTGTTCACCAATAATGATATATATGATTATGTTAGACGCGGTTCCAATTTTTAGAAAAATGGCTTTAAAGTTTGAATGTATATCATCCCAAAATGTTGAATAATACAACACATCACTGTAACCAAGTCGAATGAAAAGTAAAACTTGAAATACTTCAGACAGTAAGAAGATCACACATATTGCTACAACCATAATAGCTGATCTTTGGAGTTTTCTCCGTGTATCTGGCGAATCTGTCCATGGTAGGTTTCTACGGAGACATGTTATTTTACACGTTATATACAATGTACTCACTAAAATAGTGAAAACAGCGATGAAATACACCCATATAACGAGTTTTGCTTTATATTTGATTTTCGCATTTACATTAGGCTGCAAACAACAAAAATGATCCAGTCGGTATATTTCATGATTCAGTGTTTCATGAAGTGTCAGCGGAAGAGTAAATAGTATAGCCAAAATGATGTTTAGAATCGATACAATTATCGAAACCTTTTTATTTAGTCTTTGTTTACTCCACAATGGAAACACAATACACAAAGCTTTCTGTAGGGAAATGCTCGCAGTTAACAGTACAGACACGAGGTGAAATGTATGTGACACGTGGTACATCTGAAGCATAAACAAACATATGGAATGAGGTAGGCTCCACTGGAATTGATTCGTATACGACAAAAAACTTATATCATTATAAAATACAGTATATCCAATAATGACAGGTGTAATGTGGCATACTGACATCATCCAATCTGAAAATGCTAGGAAAGACAATAAAATGGTGACAGGTGACAGGCTTTTCTTCCGTATAAAGGTAAGTATAATAAATGTATTGACGAAAGTTATTTCCATTGTTAGGCATACTTGGACTACATACGACCAATATTTCGGAATCGGATATGATAACTGGTATCTGCATTTGAAAGTTATTTGTACACTGCAATTATTTTTCTGGAGAAAGCGATAAATATCCATGACGCTGAAGATACCTGTAAGACTACTATTGTTTTGTTCTTGACAAAACAATTGGTCAAAACTGACAATCAAGTCTGTTTCATCTATTAGTCCAATAAACTTGTATGACAGAACATCACCAACCGTTTGTGTGCTCGTAATTAAAAATCCATTTTCATCAAGAAACATGAGGTGCCTTCTACAGTCCATTTCGTTTGTGGTCAAAAAGGAATACAACATGCTGCTTGTCGTATTTCTTTCTTCACCTGCATATTCTAAAAATGACCTTGTACATTTTTTGTCAACGAAAAATGATCCAGATTCTGTAATCACTCGAAATTGTATTCTTTGAATGTTTTTTCTTGTCATCAAATCGATACCTGGTATAAAAGTACATATTTCAGAGGAACTACACCGAAGCTTTGTTAGAACTTGGTTAATATCTCTGCCAGTTATATAATAACAAAAACCACCCCAACGCTGTCTGTACAGGATTTTATTTTTACAGTAATCATTATTTACCCGCAAAAACAGAAAGGAAAAATCTTTGGGGTCGGTAAGCCGAGCAAAATGTGACTGATTAATTTTAATAAATGTTAACCGAAAATTGTGGTTTGGCGGTAGCAGAGTATTGTTACTTACAATTTCGCAAAACCTTGCAGTCACTAGTGCCTCATGAATACAGAGCAATATTACAAGTCTCACGATGGATGTTTGGTACATGATGTTTCGTCTTGGAAGGAAGTGGTCAACAACGGGATGTTTGCTTTCGATAATTGAAATAAATATACCAATGCAATATTTAAATGCCTAATTAAATGACATTATAAATCGCGTGGATGGATGTCAAATGATATTAAATGTGACATTTGATGCATTTTTATGAGAAAAAATAATTGGCCAGGGATTTAATGATATTGCCGTGTAACAAAAACATTTTAATAAATACAACAAGTTAAAATGCTAATAAAGATTACCAAAATGATAACAAAAACACTAAAAGCATTTTAATGTACAGTGTAAAATTAAAATCAATAAAATAAAATGTTACATTAATGAGAGTTAGAAAAGTTGCAAACAAGGAAAGAAGTAGGTTAACTAAGGCGTGAATTCTTTTGCTGGGTCATTTTCAGGATATGCTCAAATGTTGTCGAAAATCGTGTAAAGCGGTATATTGTTCGTGTACTTCTTAGAAATAAAATTAATGTATGCCACACTTGTATGGTTTCTGACGAATTAGCAGTTGAACATGACTGTGAATAGACATTTGTGTCAATTTAAGCTATATTACAGCATTTGAATAGATGGTACTACTCAAAGGACACCGAGAACCAAAATCTAATTTTTGTTGCGAGTATATAAACATTTGACCTTCCAAAATGGAAGTTAGTTTATTTTGGTTCTGGGGGTCCTATTTAACGAATGTTAACATAAACCTATAAAAATGATCAAAATCTGTCGAAACTGCATTCAACTGGCATGTTCTTTGGCCGAATGCAATTGAATTGATTTTGTTCTGTTAGTTTCAATAGCAGATGACATGTTAACACAATTTTCAAGAAAATTTAAATGCATTCGCAAAATTAGTATGCTAAAGGAAATAAATTCCCGGGTAAACGGCTATACCTCTTTTATAATTTTACAAATTGTTCAACTCGTCGGTCTGCGACCTTTCGAAAGCAATTGCTATTAAATTAATACCAAACACTGCCGCGATGGAAGGGGAGGCTTGACGCGCAATAAAACCGGTTTAACTCACCATTTCTTTTAAAATACCTGCTCCAAGTATAGACCATTGCGGTCTACAATTTTCCAGTGAATTTCAACCTGCTATGTCTTTTTGCCTCTAGCAGTTTGTCTCTTGACAAATCTGTTCGGTAATTCTTTATTATCCCGCCCCCTCCCCCTCCCCCATTTTTAACTGATGGCATTTATAGCCTAGGTATACAACGGGAAAATAATGTTTATCATTGGTTGAAAAACGCACAACAAAATCACTGTTAAGCTAATAAAATTAAAACATTTCTGAGAAGGAAGCACAGGACAGACTGAAAATTGATATAGTAGTCAGAAATTAAATGTTAATATTGTGTTTCTCATTTTCAGGATGCAATCGATTTAGTTCGTTGCAATCAGCCGCACAGTATATTAAATAGGCATCTTTTGTAAATTACTGGTTTCATTAATTTATTTATTTTTTTGGAATACCATTCAAATTTTTTAACAATGAAAGGATATAGAGTAAATACATACTATACAATAATATGGTAAAATCAAGCAATGGTACATGCATTTAATTGTTGTTTTTCATCTTGAAGTCATCGTGATCCTTCAATAATGAGCTTTGCTCATACCTAATAGTAAGTTCGAGACGACCCCAAACACCGGTTTGAGTGGAATTCATTGCTAATTGTTGAACAATGTCACATTTATGACCTTTTTAGCCCATTGATGCGAGATCGTCAACAAACAAAAAAATTACTGGCAAGCACCCTACAATCGATGTCATCCGTTAGTCGACAAAGGCAATAGTTTATACTTATTGACTGGGTATGAGTGGAAAAGGCAGTTTATTGTCCCCGAGGTAAGCTATTGCCCGAGGGGACAATAAACTTACTATTCCGCGAATATCCAGTCAGTAAGTGTTTTATTATAACGAAAGAAACACCAGACAAAAGATATGTTAATGAGGGAAAATAGGTTATGTTAATGAGGGAAAAAAGTTAAAAAGATATGTTAATGAGGGAAAATAGTTTATGCTAATGAGGGAAAATAGTCAAATCTTTGAAAATGGAAAAATAGTAGAAATATTGTTTGATCATTTGTTATAGAAAAAGATAACTAAGGTATAATAATATTATTAAATAGTGGACAGAAACAACAAATAGATAGGGCTTTCATTAAGTCGATTGTAAGAAAAATTAGCATTTTGGGCACTTTAAACAGATGTACAGAATAAGATGTTGAATATCAAAATACCGAAGTTACTGTGAATTTAGTTTCTGCGCATTTCGACAACTTATGTCTCTTCAGCGCAGATCAATTCAAAAATTTGGAAATCCATAAACCGAAATATGTAAAAGCTGAGAGATTACAAAGTACCAATAGGATCTAAAGAGGAAAGCCAAAATTAGGTAAGGACAGAGCTATGCAGGTGGGTTTCAACAAAATTTTCTGGAATTTAGATATATTGCAGGTTTTTTTTT
The DNA here is from genome assembly GCA_002080025.1 of Modiolus philippinarum. NCBI lineage: Eukaryota > Metazoa > Mollusca > Bivalvia > Mytilida > Modiolidae > Modiolus > Modiolus philippinarum. The sequence continues at coordinate 76,668 of MJUU01034681.1, forward strand.
TTTAATAAACTCGGTTTTCGGGCCAGCACCGAAGTACTGGCTATTGGGTTGATGAATATCCTCGGGGACTAACAGTCCACCAGCAGTGGCATCTGCCCAGTGGTAATAAATAACAAAATACCGAAGGTACTGTAAATTTAGTTTCTGCATATGCGCATTTCGACAACTAATGTCTCGTCAGTGTAGATCAAATCAAAACATTTGGAAATCCATAAACCGAAATATGTAAGCTGAGAAAGAACAAAGTATCAGTAGGATCTAAATAGGAAAGCCAAAATCAGATAAGGACAGAGCTATGCAAGAGGGAGATACTCCTTAGGTTTTAATAAAATTTTCTTAAATTTAGATATTGCAGGTTTTTTAAATAAACTCGGTATTCAGACCAGCAACTAAGTACTGGCCATTGTGTTGGTGAATATCCTCGGGGACTAACAGTCCACCAGCAGTGGCATCTGCCAAGTGGTAATAAGTAATACCCTAGGGGGTTAAATTACAAAAAACAAAATAAAATGCCAAAGTTTTAAAGTATGATAGTGTATCCATGTGAAATATTCTCTCAAGAACAAGTTCACCATAACTGAAATATATAGTGAGCATACATATCTCGCATGGGGTTCTTTTGACAGATTCATACTGCAGGAAAGACAACTAACTATGAAAGGATATTTCTCTAATTTCTGTCCTGTTTTCACGTTTCCTGAACAGTTGGAGAAATATGTTTCGCCTCTCTAGAGAGAATGTTGTTCTCGGCAAATGATTGGATGGAATTCAATTATGACGTCAAATTTGTTTGCCATTTTTTGGCTTTACCATTGTGACGTCATGAAAAAAGGCGACCATGCCTGATGACGTCATGCTAAAAGAACACATTTATTTCGGGTAATCAGAAAAGGGGGGTCATGTTTTTTGTCCAATATCTCCTTGAAATCATTAAAGAAATAAAATCCACAACCGTATCTCGTGAGAAACAACAATTCTACATTCTCGATAGTTAAATTTTCAAATATTTTAAACGCTCGGCAAGCCTCGCGTTTAAAATATATTGAAAATTTAACTATCTCTAGTGTAGAAATGTCGTTTCTCACTTGATGCTGTTGTGGATTCTATATGCACACTGGTCAACGCGTAATCGGCAATTCGGTTGTTATCTGCACCTCGGTTCAAGGAAAGCAATATTTGGAAAACGAAGGCATGTTTATTTTTAATAAATTTTCACCAACAAGGCATTATTTAGCAAATATTGTTTATGACCTTTTGTACATAAATGAGTACCATTTCTACAGACAAGACCGCCGTGCGCGGTCCCGGCTGAAGAATAGGCCCGCAGCATCCTCTGAGCTTGGAGTATGAGCCATCCTAACAGAGGACCCCGAGGGAACCCCGGGATATAGAAATAGGACCCAGTATCTCCGGCTTGCGGGGTGTGACCCCTCCTAAACGGAGGCTGACCCCGAGGGTCCCGGGATATAGAAATAGGACCCATTCCGTGGTTGTGCGGGATTAATAAATACACAACCCATCTTTCGGATGGGATGTAAACTCAGGTCCACATGTTGGAAGAAATGCCACGCTTCCTGCACGTTAAAGAACCCTTGTAGCAAGCTCCTTTTGGGGTGGTCCGTAGGTGATCGGCTACAAGGCTAAATTCCCCGCCCTTGACGATTTCACCCTACTTTTCCAGTGGCAGTCAGAATTTCCCGTCCCATGGCCATTTCCATACCCCAAAGTGATTATTTATCAACAAACTTGTTCTCGTCTTGATATAGCTGAAATATTGCTGAGTAGACGTTAAACAATATTCAATCAATCAATCAATCTACAGACAAGAAAACAACAACGTTACTCTCTTCCAAAATATTTACCGCTTTTCAAAAGTGGTAATTTATAAATTGTTTGGCTATTTGTCCTGACAGTTTCGATGTTTTATAAGTTAAACGCAATTTGTTACATGAATCAAAATAACTTATTTATTCTGCTGTCTATCCCAAAAAGTTACATCAGTGGACTTAGATCAAAATTCTGATTAAGAGTTAAAAAACGAGAAGTTTGTGGGTAGGTGAAAATAGGCTATCGGGAAACCGGTAGAAGTTGTAGGATAACGGTTTTCATAGATTAACGTTATCGTTAACACAGGTTGAAAATGTTCCTTTTAGCATTTGCAAAAGGGTGAAAGAATCATAAAAGTCATTCCAAACTAGTTGAACTCTTACAATTCATCACCAGTAAGCTTGACAGCATGAAATGCAACTTTTTTTATTTTTTCTATAAATTTTTAATATTGTTGAAGCTTTTAATTTTCAAGAGCCATTCTCTGTGAGCATCAAAAACACTTGGAAAGGTTGGGTCTCAGATTTTGATGACATTTTGTATATAAAGGTCAAATGTAATCCTGACAACAACAAAAAATTGATTTTTGCATTTTGAGCAGTGGTTGCTATGGTTACCAGTCATGCCCAAATATGGCTTCAAAAATGCTGTGAAAATGGCCAAAAAGAGTGAAATCTAAGTAAGCTCTAAAAGAAAATACCAATTAACTGGGGTTTTATTACCATATCAGTGATTAGATAATGGGTCAATGTAACCTTTGAAACAAAAAGCAATGAAATGACTTGAGTCTAAATTTGGTTACCATGGAAACAAAAATCAATAAAAACGACAATTTCCCAAAAATGAAAAAAATGGCCAATTTTGCCCATTTTTAAGTATTAATTACAAAAAATTGCGTATATAGAAATTCATTAAACTTACTGAGCTTCCAGTTTAGTATATTATCTTTAAAATATCAAAAAATAAAAATGTTGATATTCCGATTTAAGAAAATAAATAATTTTGAAATTTGCTAAGATAGTGATTTTCATATTTCTGTCAGAAAACCCCAAAATAACCATTCTTACTTGTATTTCAGTCCCTCTTAGTTTGTTGGTCCATTTTAAAATGAGAATGCTTAGCATTTGCTAAATGACCTTGACATTTTATCTCAAGGTCACGGAACTCAAATTTCCAACGTCAAATTTGTTTCAGAAACCGCTCGAAATCTGTATTTCGACATGTATTTCAGCCCATCTTCGGTAGATTGTAATGATGTTAGGTACCTGTTTATTTTAAGAGGAACATGCTTTTTATATCTTGGTATATGCTATATTACCTTGAAATTCCATCTTGGTGTCACTAACTCAAATTTCCAAGGTCAAATTTGTGTTAAAAACCGCTCGAAATCTGTATTTCGACTTGTATTTCAGCCCATCTTCGGTAGATTGTAATGATGTTGGGTATCTGTTTATTTTAAGAGGAACATGCTTTTTATATCTTGGTATATGCTATATGACCATGATATTCCATTTCAAGGTCACACAACTCAGATTTCAAAGGTCAAATTTGTGTCAAAAACCGCTCGAAATATGTATTTCGACTGTATATCAGCCCATCTTCGGTAGATTGCAATGATGTTTGGTATCTGTTTATTTTTAGAGGAACAAGCTTTTTATACTTTGGTATATGCTATATGATCTTGATATTCCATCTCAAGGTCACAAAACTAAAATTTCCAAATGCACATTTACCTCAAAAACATCTGTATTTCGACTTGTATTTCAGCCCATCTTCGGTAGATTGTAATGATGTTGGGTATCTTTATTTTAAGAGGAACATGCTTTTTATATTATGGTGTATGCTATATAACCTTAATATTCCATCTCAAGGTCACGAAACTCAAATCCCTAAGGTCAAATTTGTGTCAAAATCCGCTCAAAATCTGTAATTCGACTTGTATCTCAGCCCATCTTCGGTAGATTGTAATGATGTTGGGTATCTGTTTATTTTAAGAGGAACATGCTTTTTATATTTTCGTGTATGCTATATGACCTTGATATTCCATTTCAAGGTCTCGAAATTTTTGTCAAAACCACTCAAAATCTGTATTTCAACTTGTATTTCAGTCCATTTTCAGTAGATTAAAATGATGTTGTGTATTTGTTTGTTTTAAGATGAACATGCTTTTTATATCTTGATATATGCTTAATGAGCTTGACATTGCATCCCAAGGTCATGAAACTCGAAGTTTCAAGGTTTTGGCCCAAATATTCTCATTTCATACTATTTTCTCGGGAACGATATTGAATATGCCAGGAATAACCTTCTGTTGACATTAAGTTAGCAGCCAACAACCATACGGATGTTTGACCTTGAACTCTGAAGGTCAAAAGATAATCACCGAGGCCATTGTTTATCCGTAAGATCAAATATTGCTACAAGATTAATATTCTTGTGTTATCATCTTTTCGTTTGGCACATGTACATACTTTAAATATACTCTGGTGTATAAGAATACTGTACAGTGGCATTTTTCTGACCAGCATTTGTTGTTTATAGCCTAACTGAAAGATCAAAAACAATCGACTGCTTCAAAAGCTGCCATTGGCTCAACCTAAGTCCAATAGTGACCTTAACAGAAACTTTAACCTTAGTCCTTCCAGCTGAAAATATATGTAAAGATGACATAATTCTGGAATTATATTGGCTACACCCCCAAGATCTATCTACTGAAAAAATTGCTACATGATCTTTTGTTGCTGAATTGTTGATTTTGACAAAAATGAATATGTGGGTCCATACTTATGATTGATTGATTGAATATTGTTTAACGTCTACTGAGCAATATTTCAGCTATATCAAGACGAGAACAAGTTTGTTAATAAATAATCACTTCGGGGGCATTAAAAGGGTCATGGGACGGGAAATTCTGACTGCCAGTGTAAAAGTAGGGCGACATCGAAAGGGGTTGGAAATTTAGCCTTGTAGCCGATCACCTACGGACCACCCAAAAAGAGCTTGCTACAAGGGTTCTTTAACGTGCAGGAAGCGTGGCATTTCTTCCAACACGTGGACCTGAGTTTACATACCATCCGAAAGATGGGTTGTGTATTTATTCAGCCCGCACAACCACGGACTGGGTCCTATTTCTATATCCCGGGGTTCCCTCGGGGGTTCCATACTTATTAACTAGTCTAATATAAAGTGTTGCCGTATAATAGATGTGAATCGCATAAAAGCGCCCACATGATCAATAAACAATATTTAAAGCAAACTACACATTTATTAAAACCAATTTAGTGCGATTTTATTTTTTCATTGATGCAAAAAAAGTAGGTCAGTGAACCAAATTTTTGTACAGATAATGAGTACCACATAATATGCATTCCCGAACAAATATCTTCCACCAACCACTATAGAAGCTGGGATATGACCCTAAATTAAAATGTTAATAGAATAAACAACGAAAGGATGCGGAGTAAATCAGTGTTCTCCCCAGGCCCTTTTAGAGTCGGGGTACCCTGATGCTATAATTCTTGACCCCGATGCTTTCATCATTAACCCTACACTATAATTTTTACCCCAATACTTTCCAGGCAGATATTTAACTTGATGCTGTATTTCTACCTAGGTACACATACTGAATAAACAATATAAAAACAGTTTAAACATAATGCTTCTGTGTTTTATCTATATATAACTAAAATTAATAAGTAACTTAAATTTTTATAAATGACAAAAGTTATTACGTCAAAGCGTCACCTCGCGCCAGGCTAAAAATTTACCCCTACTCTATTGAAAAATCATGGGGAGTACACTGAGTAAATGCACATGATACAAAGTCTCTACAAAAACATGGTAAAATCAAGCAAGGGAACAATGATTTTATGGTTGTTCTTCATCTTGAAGTCATCACGAAGCCTTCAACAATGAACTTTGCTCATACCTCATAGTAAGTTCAAGACAACCCCTAGCACCGATGTGAGTGGAATTCTTTGCTACTTGGCGATAACGCTCCATCGCTATGGATGCGGGATTGTCAACAAACATTAATAAAACTTGCAAAATATTCTTACAATCAATGTCATCCGTTGCCCGACAAAAGCACTAGTGTCTTAAGCTAGTGGACCATCACAACATATAGCTGGAAGGACTAAGGTTAAAGTTTCTGTTAAGGTCACTATTGGACTTGGGTTGAGCCAATGGCAGCTTTTGTATCATTCGATTCTGTTTTTGATCTTTCCGTAAGGCTATAAACAAATGTTTGTCAGAACAATGCCACTGTACAGTAATCTCGTACTCCAGAGTATATTTAAAGAATGTACATGTGCCAAATGAAAAAAAAAAACGTGAAACAAGAATATTAATCTTGTAGCAATATTTGATCTTAAGGATAAATAATGGCCTTGGTGATTATATTTGAACTTCAGAGTTCAAGGTCAAACATCCGTATGGTTGTTGGCTGCTAACGTAATGTCACCAGAAGATTATTCCTGGCATATTAAATGTAATTCTCGAGAAAATAGTACGAAATGAGAATATTTGTGGCCAAAACCTTGAAACTTCGAGTTTCATGACCTTGGGATGCAATGTCAAGGTCATTAAGCATATACCAAGATATACAAAGCATGTTCATCTTAAAATAAACAAATACCCAACATCATTTCAATCTACCCGGCACCTGAATTGGTTTTCAGGGGCTTCGGCTACAGAGCTGCCGGGCGCGTCCCCAGGTGGTGGATAGGGGAATGCCCTGTCTATGCGGGGTAGTCAGGTCATAATACGGAAAGCCTGACCGCGAACCATTGTAGCCAAACTGTGTCGAGAAACGCCACGCTCCATGCAGTATAAAGACCCCTTCTATATTTCTCTGAAGAGAGCAGACGCACTGGGTGTCGTATGGAAGGCTAAATTTCCTGCCCCTACCCATTTCTCCAATTTTCCAGTGGCAGTCAAAAGTCGTTGCCCAGGTTGTCCCTTCCACCTTTATTTCTTTCTTCTGATACTTTCAATTTTTTGAATTGATTAACTTGTTCTCGTCCTGATTTAGCTGAAATATTGCTCATTGGACGTTAAACTCTAACTAATCAATCAATCAATCATTTCAATCTACTGAAGATTGACTGAAATACAAGATGAACAAGAGCTGTCGCCGAATGGAAGCCAAATATACCCCCCCCCCCCNCCCCCCCCCGCTCATTGAACCCTGCATCGATATGGTAAGTGACATTTTACACAAAAATCATAAACATTTAAGAAATTTCATTAAAACACTTTGAAAACAAATTTTCAAGTGATTACAATAGATTGATTCCACAATATCTATGCTTTACATTATTTCTTGGGAAAAAAGATAATTGCAAAAGGAATCAACGAAAATCACAGTCAAATTATCAACCCTTCCTGGTTTCTGACAATAATTACATTCCTTCATGCACATCTCCATTCACTGTCCTCTCTTTGTGTAAAGTTTCATCAAAAACCTTCCAGTGGTTTAAGAGGAGTTGAGCTTACGAGGAAACCCATACATATGGAATCAATGAAAATTCAAAGTTAAATTATCTCCCCTTCCTGATTTCAAACAATAATCATATTAATTCATGAACATCTACATATAGTGTTCTTCCTTTGTCTAAATTTTCATCAAAAGTGGTTTAAGAGGAATTGTGCTTACAAGGTAATCGATACCTAGAGAATCAATGATAAATCAAAGTCGAATTATCACCCCTTCCTGGTTTCTGACAATAATTATATTCCTTCGTACACATCTCCTTATAGTGTTCTTACTTTGGGTAAAGTTTAATCAAAATCCTTCAAGTGATTTAAGAGGAATTGTGCTTACGAGTTAACCATTACATGGGGAATAAACAAAAACTCAAAGTCAAATTATCTCCCCTTCCTGGTTTCTGACAATAATCATTTTCCTTCATGCACATCTCCATATAGTATCCTTCCTTTGTGCAAAGTTTCATTAAAATCCTTCAAGTGGTTGAAGAGGAGTTGCGCTTACGAGGTAACCCGTGCAGAGAATCAATGAAAAGTCAAAGTTGAATTATCTCGCCTTCCTGGATTTGGACAATAATTATATTCCTTCATGCACATCTCCATATAGTGTCCTTCCTTTGTGTAATGTTTAATCAAAATCCTTCAAGTTGTTTAAGAGGAGTTGCGCTTACAAGAAGTGTGGACAGACGAACGGACGGACGGACAGACAGACAGACATGGTGATTCCTATATACCCCAAACTTTGTTTGCGGGGGATATAAATAGATTTTGAGCGGTTTTTGACACAAATTTCGTGATCTTGAGATGGAATATCAAGGTCATATAGCATAAACCAAGATATAAAAAGCATGTTCCTCTTAAAATAAACAGATACCAAACATCATTACAATCTATAGAAGATGGACTGAGATACAGTCGAAATATAGATTTCGAGCGGTTTTTAACAAAAATTCGACCTTTGAAATTTGAGTTTCGTGACACTGAGATGGAATATCAAGGTCATATAGCATATACCAAGATATAAAAAGCATGTTCTTCTTAAAATAAACAGATACCCAACATCATTACAATCTACTGAAGATGGGCTGAAATACAAGTGGAAATACAGATTTTGAGCGGTTTTTGATACAAATTTGACCTTGGAAATTTGAGTTTCATGACCTTGAGATTGAATGTCAAGGTCATTTAGCATATGCTTAGCATTCTCATTTCATAATGGACCAATAAACTCATAATCAATACTATCTGCTAAAGAGGGACTGAAATACAAGTAAGAATGATTGTTTTTGGGTTTTCTCACAGAAATATGAAAATCACTATCTCAGCAAATTTCAAATTTATTTATTTTCTAAAATCGGAATATCACCATTTACATTTTTTGATATTTTATACTAAACACGAAGCTCAGTAAGTTTAATGAATTTCTATAGACGCAATTTTTTGTAATTAACACTTAAAAGTGGGCAAAATTGGCCATTTTTCCACTTTTCGGAAATTGTCGTTTTTAGTGATTTTTGTTGCCATGGTAACCAAATTTAGACTAAAGTCATTTCATTGCTTTTTGTTTTTAAAGGTTACATTGACCCATTATCTAATCACTGATATAGTAATAAATCCCCAGTTAATTCGTATTTTCTTTAACGGCTTACTTAGATTTGACTCGTTTTGGCCGTTTTGACAGCATTTTTGAAGCCATGTTTGGGCATGACCGGTTACCATAGCAACTACTGCTCAAAATTGAAAAACAAAACTTATTTTGTTGTCAGGATTACATATGAACTTTATATACAAAATTTCATCAAAATTTGAGACCCCACCTTTCCAACCATATGGCAGATTCTTTGATTCTTACAGAAAATGGCTCTTAAATACGTTTTATATTGATATACGTTATGCACCGGCACACGATTATTTTTTCACCTCGATCCTTGAATAAATGAAATATTTACATAGATTCAACGTGAGGAATTCACTGATGGCTGGTAGTAGTACATAACAGAGTTTGTCCTCAAGTTTCAGGCAATATCTTTCATGTAAACATTAATAGAGTTCGCAAAAACGTGTATGCCGGCTAAACAAAAACAAAACGGTCTAAGAACAACAAGTAATACAGAGGAACGCGACGTTGTGGACGCAAGATCTGTCAAACGTGTCTCTTCTCTATGGAAACGGAATTCATCAAGGGTCCTGATGCTTCTTAACAAATCAGTTCTGGTTATTCTTGTATAACCAAGAATGTATATATGTCATTGTAGGTTGACGGTGTCACATAATATATATTAGTGAGACTTACAGCAGACTCCAGGGATCGCTTTGCTGTGCATTTTCGATCCGTTACAGATCACAAAGACACACCCGTCGGTAACTATTTCAGGTTTCGCCAACATTCCATGGAAGACATGAGCGTGACAGTCCTTACACAGGTTGACAGTTCACGACGACACCGACAACAGTTAGAACAACAAATTATATTCACTCTGAATACCAAAACCCCCAAAGGTATCAATATAAAAACTAGTGTTTAATGTTCACTCTTTGGCCTGTTATCTTCAATTTTCTTTAATTCTAATGATACTTCTTTTTGCAATACTTTTTTAGTATATATATTTTTTAATTATTAATTTTGGTCTCGTGTAGAGGGCTAAATTTCCTGCCCCTACCCATTTATTATATAAATCATATTATTACGTTATGGCATAATACTTGTATACATTTATACTTTGACATTTTATGGTAGTTTTATGGTAGTTTATGCTTTCCCGAACTGTCTCAAAGCAATCTTCATTTAAAAAATTGTAGTTATATTGTGGGAAAACATGAAGAAAACATAATATTTGCCTCCTAAGTAGTCAATATAATTCGTTCTAGTACCACTATCATGGTACTTTACACTTTAGGGAGGTTTCTGTATACTCGTACTTGGCATAAAGTGCATCAGTTTACCTTTTAGAGGTAAAGCTATATTTTGATTGAATGATTGATTGATTAACTAGTTAGAGTTTGACGTGCAGTGAGCAATATTTTAGCTATATCAGAACGAGAATAAAAAAAAAGAAAGAATAAAATGACATAACGATGGAAGAGACAATCGGGGCAAAGCTTTGAAAAAGAAAAAAAAATGGGTTGGGGCAGGAAATTTAGCACTATACGAGTCCCAGTGACTGCTCTCCTTAGAAAAATATAGAAAACTATATTTCGAGTTGCAATAACACTTGTACACGCACGCACACACACACACACACATACTCTTGAACAAGAAGAGAATTCCTGGGTCTCACGCCGGTCAAGCAATATACTAGTATACTGTATATGAAATTGCAATATTTCCAAACATTCGATGCTGTTCCAGTTTACAAAAAGTATCGGCCAAGGCTGAATTTCAAACTTGACCAAGGTATTAGTGATCTGTCAAAATTTGTAGGCATGGGATTGCTTACAACGTCATTTTTTTGGCTAAAACGTCGTTTTTTTTATGGTCAAAGTCCCATAACTCCGTCAAAAAATATTGACCGAGGCTGATACTCGAACTTGACCAAGGTATTAGTGGTATAAACATGTGGTATAAATCTCATATAAATATGTCAAAATTGGTAGACATGAGAGCGCTTACAAGAAAGTGTGACGTACGGAGGGACACACGGACGCACGGCATTTCTATGTCCCCGCTCAGCGTTGCGGCGGGTGACAAATATAGTGCAAACAATTCTGCGAGTCATACGTATTTTATCGCTGGAATAAACTCTGATACAAGAGGAATAATCAACGGCATGGTTTTTTCATGTTCTAGAGAAGATACTCTATGATATGTTGCTGGATCAAAGTATAACTGTCCTACATCGACTTCTCATACTGCTACTTACAGAGGAATATAACGCCCTTATACTACATAAACTGCAACAAATGCATTTCTAATTCAACGCTGTGATATTACCGCCACAAAATACCTTACCAGCCTGCTCCAAGGTCGTTCTTAACGGTAGGTCATCAAATGCTTCTCACAAATATATATAATATACAAAGACATTCCATATAGGATAAAGTACAGTCAGTAAGATACGCTATTCTGGTATGTTCTTGCACATTTTATAGGTTTTACTTAAAGGCTCGTAGTACCAAAACGGAAGCAATTGCTAGGTATTTTATCAGACTTAGTGTAACTGTCAGACAATAATTTTCTGGTATTTGGAGTGACAAATCTTTTAGTCTTTAAAACTTATGATTTTGATATTATTGGGATACAATAAATGTATTATATTTTTAAGTTAAGTGTTGCACAGAATGTTGATTTTATTTAACTTATCTTCGATGTTTAAGATAAATTTTATTTCATTCAATGGTTCGCTTAAGTTAATTTAATGATATTAATCCTATATCAAATATAGTTCATATTGAAGGAATTTAAACAGTTTAGCCTTATGCAATTTTTATGTTAAGTAGTCAGTTATATTTGTTGAAATCTATAAGTCGATAAGTTTGAAATAGTGTTCAATACTATTATTTAAGAGATAACCATACTGTATTTTAGGATCTGAGGGGGTAAATCGTAGATTTTACTGTCGCAAACTGAGTTTTCCGGTGACGCGTTGGCGGAGCCGGAAAACGGGTGTTTGCGACAGTAAAATCTTAGATTTACCCCTGAAGATCCTAAAATACAGTTTGGTTATCTCTATTCTATTGCAAATCCACAAAAGCATTTAAAATCGATCTTTAAATCAAAGGAAGTTTGGTATGCATCTGCGCCATTACGTTGCTATTGGTTCCGACGGTAAATCGTGGATTTTACCCCCTCAAAATTCTGACGCCATCCAATCAAAATTAGCGTTACAAACATAAGTGCATAAGAATCAACTTTTGTATATAAAGTAACCTCAACAAAAGTTTGTTGTTGGTTACAAACTTTGGTATTTAAGCTTGGTAATTTTGTTGTTCATGGACTTCTTTTAGAAACGCCAAAGTAAGCGCACGCTATTCTCTGTTCGGAACAATCCAACAGGAATACTTTATATTTGCATTTGTTTATCTTTTAGACTGTTTTATTATTCAACTGTTTAATTGTTTTGGAATTAATTTGCTGTTGCAAACAATAAATATTTGGACATTTGGACATAGCCAGTAGCCTCCACTGAGTAGATAGTATCACGCATCCCAAAGTCACCCAAATTCCATGTGGCAGATTATCAATTATAATCAGGTGACAGTGAATTTCCATATCGAATTCATTCATACACGTTTCGTTAAAATAATTCTTTATATAACCATAAAGGTGAATAAGCGACATGGCATGTTAAGAAACTTCTATAACTCATTTTCGGTATTTGAACGAGTTCCATCCCTAAGATGCTGTATGGTCGCGAGCAGGAATTTATAGTGTACAAAAATAAAAAACAACTACCAAATACTTTCTGTGTTTACTGCACATGTTATGTTCAAGAATGTTATTTTTGAGAATTCACTGCAATAAATAACCCCACGTGTGTAAGGTAATCAATCAGTTACAGATATTCACTATGTTTATGTCGGGAGTGTATTGCTATAACTAAGATGAAAATTTAACAACGTTTTCATCGTTTTCTATGTTTGAACAGTATAAGCATGATGATCATATGCATAACACTTGACACGAAAAAAAAAGAGACAAATAACAGTCAAACCTCACCTGTCAGTCACTTAATAATGTTAGATTGGTCAAATTAAAGTGATAAAATACAAATATTTCTGTTATTTGTTGCATTTCATTAATCATTGACAACCTATTATTTTACGATAACGTATACCAAGATATCCGATAACAAATGGTACTATTCAACCGGTTTCCCGATGACATCTAAAAATTGGTAAAATGCAGTTTTCACTCACAATAACAGTTCTTTGTAAAATTCTAACGATGTCGAATTATGAGCATTAACAAATGTTATATAAATATACTACTTTTGATTATGAGTGTCGTATGCAGAAATGGTTATTGGACAGAAACGTGCAAAATTTAACTAATTTCGCCCATAAAGGGATATTAAAGCTTATAATACTTTAATATAAAATTATGGCCTTTAATTTAGGGTAATATCCATAATTATTTAATCGAGAAAAGGTTATTTTTCCGAGGTCCGTAGGACCGAGGTAAAATAACCTTTTCGAGATTAAATAATTATGGATATTATCCGAAGTCGATTAAAGGCCATAACTGTATAATAATACTGAACTAAAAACTAAAAAAAATAAACGGTGTTTTATGATATCAATATCAAATCTATATGACAAATGATAAACCAGACGAATTAATTTAGTAATGGGTGGTGAGTTAGTATTTGCTTACATCACAGGGACTTCCTCACGACCTGAAAAGCATCACATTAGTCAACTATAAAAGAAAGAAATAAATGTAATGGGTTTTTTTATGCGGGAGCAAGTTCCAGTGCTTCGATCCTTTTTACGGACGTCCACAGAAAAATAAATCGTTATGAGCTTTTTCCTCAAAACTTTAACTATCGAACTCCGAGCTTTTCATCTGTAGAAAGACCATACTGCTGTACGAATGTTAAGTACTTATGGTGTTTTTTTTATTTTATCTGGGATTATCGTAATGTTCCTGTCAGTGCTGCAGCCGAACCGATTGGCAGCCATGTTTATTTACGTTTCCGTTGACGACACGGGAAATAACAAGTTATTTGTTCGACGTGCTAAAGTGAGCCTAATTCAAATTAGTTATTTTGCCTACGCGCACTTTCCCGAACAGTTATTTTGCCTACGCGCTATTACTTGTAGAAATACCAATATTATTTTTACCATAGTTTTTATAGTAAAGTATAATAATAAGATTTAATGGCAATTGATTAATGACCTGTATCAATTCTTACTCATAGAAAACCCTGTTATTCGTACCTTGCCTCTCCATACAGATGTTATTAAGATAATCTACTAACCTGTCAAAATTGGTGCTCACCGAACTGCCGATAACAACCGAAATTGCCGATAACGCGTTGACCAGTGTGATATGGAGTAAATGTTCATGAGACAAAATCAAGTAATGAAACAACACTTTTATTCTTGCAGTAACACCGGTTAGGGTGGGATTCATTGCTTATAGTCAAACAATGTCATATTATTGTCTAATAATAGCCCATCGATATCGTCAACAAGCACAAAATTAACTTTCAAAACACCCTTACAATCAACGCGAACCCTTGCCCGTCAAAAGCACTAGTGTCCTAAGCTACTGGATACAACATATAGACAAACACAGTGCACCCATCAAGTTGATGTTATGGCGGAATTCCAGGATGATTAACATATTTTATTTTATTTTATTTTAGCAATTCTTCATTGAACATACCAATATTCCTCTAGTAACACCTATAAAACTACTTCTAACCTCCTGTCTTTTGTCTGTTAGTCAAGACAATCCGGCTTCTATAAAATTCTATTGTATACCAATTTGTCATCTCTGGAGTATCAAAGTAAACCCGCTTCAAGCAGTACAAATAGGTATACAATATAATTCTATAGAAGCTTGTTACTAGAGGAATATTAGTATGTTCACTGAAGAATTTCAAATAAAATACGTTAAGACCCGGGAAATCCGCCTTAGGAAACCAACCATTATAAAATAGTGAGATGTTGGCACTATAAACAAGTGGTCAGAATAACATTTGGAAATTACCAAAAAAAAAACAAACAAAAACAAAAAATTTAAAAAAAAATAAAAAAAAAAAAAAAAAAAAAAAAAAAAAAAACAAAAAAAAAAAAACAAAAATAAATTGCCAAAAGGACAAGATTCGGTAACTAACCTTTTATGCCCCTGTCAAATACCACCGGGCTTGGTACCGGCACTAGTAAAAGCCAGTGGTAGGGTTAAACCGGTTTATGGGTACCCATAACCTTCCCTTTCTCTATCCCGTGTCTCTCTATAGTATAATAAACATGCGAATAAAATCCAATACAGGTAGACTACTAACTCAATGACCACTATCTTGGAACAGAAAAAGCATATGACAAAACGTAATTTTGAAAGAAGGGTCAAAGAGTGCTCGCCGCTTAACTGCCGGCTAGCTCAAGGAATCTAGTCTGCTGGTAAAACACTGTCGCACTACGGAAGGAAAATCAAACTCAAAACCCCCCGAAGGTTTGGTAAAAGGTCTTCAAGTATTTCAGTAGACATCGGCAGTATCAATGAGAGGCCAGTAGTATTTAAATTGGTCGAAACACGTCCCAGTTTCAATAACGGAATTGCAGTTTTATATAATATATAGCGTTAAGTAGCTTTATAATGTCCAAACCAAAGACGGGTTTCTTCGAATAATCAGTTTCCGGTTATTTTGCGTACTTGTTTTAACAAAATAAATATGCGTGCACATCCTCGCCAGAAAATTTTTAACTGACATAACTGATATGTGTTTGAAATCATTTATTAATGTTGTTTCATCATCAATTTCGTCTGGAGAGGGGTGGTCGGGTCTGAAAAAAAATAGAATACGTGCTGAAGAAGCAAACGTTCTATAATCTTCAATATTAAACGTTAAAAAAAAATTGATTATGAGAGACCTAGATTGTGAGAAAATCATTATCTTCAACACTTACGATCAATATAATAATTTACAACCATTGTTTCACAGAATAATTATATCTATTTATTCAATTGCAGAACATAAATTTCGTTATTAGTTTTCTTGTTTCTTTATTTGGATGAGATAAATTATAATTTTGTTTTTTATGCAAAAAATAATCAATTATCTGGTCCTTTAGATCCGTCACCGGATTTCACTTGGTTTTTATATGCTTTTTCGGTTGTTAACGCTTTGAAGGTTTGAGGTGTCGTCTTTGTTTTCCCGCTTTCCTTTGGACAGGAAAAGGTATTCCGAATGGAGCTATACAGGAAAAGTATTCGAAAAAAGTAATCTAAATATGAAAAAGAAAAAAAAATAGAATAATAATCCTAAAGGAGATTGCATTAAAAGGAAAATTATCGTTAATTGAAAAAAGGGAAAATAACACACGTAGGAAAAAGAGTACAAAAGTTGTTGCGCTGGAAACTTCTAAACATAGCCTTATTATATTTCATGTCGGAACACTTTGCGTTCAAGCCAGAACACTCTGTGTTGCTTTGGTAACGCACCTCAACGGTCGACTCGACAACTACGACTTACGAACCGTCTATATATATACTACTAACAACCTATACTTTTTTCTGACCATCATCCTTTGGCAGAATTTACCTCAGTAGTTTCAGAGAGAAATGAAAACGTGAAAAGCTAACAGAGGACGAAACGACGGACGACCCACGCATACTAATAGCAATTGACTTTTTGGGGCAGGTGAGCTAAATAAAAAAAAAAAAACACACACACACACACACACACACACACATATATATATATATATATACCGAAATTTTTTGAATTTTCGTTTTTCATATTATCATTATAACAACGTATGCCTAACAATAGCAGACGAAGATGACAATGTCAGTGAATTTTATTTGTCTTCTTATATTCTGTCTTCACAATGACCCGTTATTTTCTATCTCAGCCTGTTCAGTAATACCGAGAATACCAGGCAATGCAGATCAAAGGAAATTCATACAAATTACCGATAAAAAGGAGGGACAACAAAATTTCACTGCCAGTGGAAAATAGAAGAAATGGGTAGGGGCACGAAATTTAGCCTTCCGTACGAATCCTGACAAGTCTGCTCTTCTATGAGAAATATAAAAAAGGGTTTTCAAACTGTATAGTTTGTGGTGTTTTTCTACTCAGTTTGTCTTCAATGGTTCGTGTTCATGCTTTCCATTTTATATTCTGTCTACCCCACTGCCACTTGAAATTTTGAGAAATTGGTATGGGCAGGATATAAAGATTTTCATGCGACTCCAGCATGTCTGCCCTTCTGTGAGTAAATTAGATATTCCATGCGAACCTTAGCGAGTCTGTCTTTTTTGGAGAAATAAATTCACAGTAATTTCGGTATTTAGTTATATGTTACCATTGGGTCGATGCCTCTGCTGGTGGACTGTTAGTCCCCGAGGGTATTCACCAGCCCAGTAGTCAGTACTTCGGTGCTGACCCGAAAGCCGATTCTATTTGGAACCTTGTAATATCTAAATTTTTGTAAATTCTTTTGAAACGAAGGAGTGTCTCCCTCATGCAAAGCTCTGTACTTAGATAATTTGGCTTTACATTTAAATCATATTGGTTAAATGTTCTCTAACAGTTTTTGAACATCTTTAGGTTTATGGTTTTCCAAACGTTTAGATTTTATCTGCACTGAAGAGACATAAGTTGTCGAAATGTGCATATGCAGAAAATAAACTGGGTCGATGCCTCTGCTGGTGGACTGTTAGTCCCCGAGGGTATTCACCAGCCCATCACTCAGTACTTCGGTGCTGACCCGAAAGCCGATTCTATTTGGAACCTTGTAATATCTAAAGTTTTGTAAACTCTATTGAAACTAAGGAGTATCTATCAGCTTTTTAACATATTTGATTTTATGGTCTTCCAAATTTTTAGAACCCCGAGGGAACCCCGGGATATAGAAATAGGACCTAGTATCTCCGGCTTGCGGGGTGTGACCCATCCTAAACGGAGGCCAAATTTTTAGAACCCCGAGGGTCCCGGGATATAGAAATAGGACCCATTCCGTGGTTGTGCGGGATTAATAAATACACAACCCATCTTTCAAGCTCTTTTTGGGGTGATCCGTAGGTGATCAGCTACAAGGCTAAATTCCCGGGCCTTGACGATTTCACCCTGCTTTTCCAGTGGCAGTCAGAATTTTCCGTCCCATGGCCCTTTCCACAATCAATCAATCAATCAAATTTTTAGATTTTATCTCCACTGAAGAGACATAAGTTGTCGAAATGCGCATATGTGGAAAATTAATCACAGTAATTTCGGTATTTAGTTACTATAACAGCTTAAGAACAAGGATAATTCTCAATGGAAAGCTCTATCATTGCTAATTTCGGATTTTCATTTAGATCTTATTGGATATCTTTTCACTATCATTCCATGCATCTTTCCGTTTATTAATTCAAATTGTTTGGGATTTGATCTGCACTGAAAAGACATGAGTATGTCCTTCTGTTCAAACGAAAAGTACTCCGATATTTAGTTATTCGCTAAAATGCTGCTCGTGTAATGTCAGTCCCTGAAATATTCACCAAACTAAGAGGCAAGTTCTAAATGCTGGCCACCAAAACTAATTATGTGAATGAAATAAGAAAGGGGAAGCAGGAAACATTCTTCAATTGCTGAAAATTTTAATTACATTCCACAATCTGCCAGGGAACTACACATGGAAAACACAAACAAGACAGAAGACCCAGTTAACGATAGGAAGTCCGAACAGGAGAACGTGTTACCGGAGTTAGCAGCCACCGTTAGGCTTAAATCGTTTTATTGTTACTCTACCCTGCATTATAAAAATCAAACTTACATTGTAAAAAATTAATGAATTTGTTACAAAATGAGGTGAATCTCCCCTGTGCAATTTTTCCCTTTAGCAAATTTTGTTTCCCATTCAAATAACATTGGCTATTTGTTTTCTATCAGCAATTTTGCTACATTTTCCGATTTATTCAGTCATTTACATGAAAATCTAATGTCAAAATATCAGGGTTTGACAAAGACATTTGCAAACGTTATCTTTCCGACCTTTTTTGCGAAATACTGTGTTATATTCATATAAAGACATAATTACAGCGAAAGGAGTAGCAAAAAATTTATCAAATTTTGTAAATGAAAAAATTCGGAAAATGAAAATTAGTAAGTACATGACACTCTATGAATTTTCTGTTTACAACAAGAACATTACATTCATGGGAAGGTGATAACGAACCCCGAAACAACCAAAACGCTTAAGAATCGTGTATAATAAGGAAGAAAATCTGAAATGTAAAAGTCTCTAGTGTTTCGAGGAGTATATTTCCGCAATGCGTCTGCACTTAGTTAAAATTGTCAAAAACCAAATTTTTTCATCTGTTTGTTAATATCCGGCTCATTTTTATTTAGTAAAAATATCTTCAAAATCACAGAAGACGTCTAGTGATCGACAGGCATATTTAAGAGTGTGTGAGCTTCAGTTTCAGTAGTATTCGATACCCTTGGAATTTGATTATTCAAATAGAGTTATTGTTTTTGCAGTTAATCTTATTTTCTTGGTCAAAGGTCATTTTGCAATGCCAAAAATCCTCCTCCAAAGTCAGGTGTTCCGAGTTCACAAAAGGTGGACTCAGAACACCCAACTTGATAGAAGTCACTTGGAAGTAGTCAATGTGCAATTGCTTCTCAATTTCAACTAATATTTCAACGATGAAAACGTTTTTCCATTGCTTTGCTTCACCATGTAGTTGTAGGGAGTTTGTCTCATGTGCATTTACTTCATACAATTTCATTGATTATTGCCAACCCATCTTTCGGATGGGATGTAAACTCAGGTCCACGTGTTGGAAGAAACGCCACGCTTCCTGCACGTTAAAGAACCCTTGTAGCAAGCTCTTTTTGGGGTGGTCCGTAGGTGATCGGCTACAGGGCTAAATTCCCCGCCCTTGACGATTTCACCCTACTTTTCCAGTGGCAGTCAGAATTTCCCGTCCCATGACCCTTTCCATACCCCAAAGTGATTATTTATTAACAAACTTGTTCTCGTCTTGATATAGCTGAAATATTGCTGAGTAGACGTTAAACAATATTCAATCAATCAATCAATCATTGATTATTGCACGTATTCATACGCCAGGTCTTACCGACTGTTTTTCATAGGAGTCCTCTTTTATACAGATATACAATGAAAGGATGCACATAAGACGATGCAAATAATTAATAAAAAACAAGAAATGGAAAAACGGTTGTTAATATTCTTCATCTTGAAATCACCGAGAAGCCTTCAACATATATTGGCTCATATGACATAGTAAGTTCAAGATGATCACTTGGCTCTTATTTAAGCCAAATTTAATAGTTAAATGCCGAACCACACTACATCAAGGTCGAGCATGCTAGACAGTCAATAAATTAAAAAAAAAAACTTAAAAAGACAAGGGATATTCTGTATGAAACTGTTTAATTGGCTTTAAAATATAATGACGTGAAGATGTGACATGAATGCTGGCCTCTGAAACTTCCGATATCTACTTGATTATTTACGGGAAGTTTGAGTTTTAATTTTCTTCCGTAGTGCGACAGTGCTTTACCGACAGACTAGGCTCCATGCTACCCGACATTTAATGGGAGAGGGATCCTTGCCCCATCTTTCAATATAACATGTGTTTTCATTGTTTCGTTTTTCAAAATAGTGGTCTTGGGGTTTTACACGAATGTTTATTTCATGTATACTATGGAGATTGTGGCTTGTGACTGTAAATTGCGGTCATGTAGGTGTTTCCGTTTATCTTTGCCCTTTTATTAGTAAAATAACAGCTAGAATGTATATCTTGTGTTGTTCATGTTGAAATGCAAAAGAAAATTGTCAACCGCAAGGACCTGACTTGGGGCAGGCATTTCAGAAAAAATGGGGGGGGGGGGGGGGGGGNAAGCTGGTTTTGTGCCAGGATTAAAAAAAAACAAAAACAAGATACATCTTGCGAACGACAGTATCAATATAAGATTGTATGAGCATCAGTTTTCAGAATCATTTGATATACTTCTGGTTTTATCCATTCAAACCCCGGTTTTTTCCAGCAGACTAGGCTCCATAGCGGCGAGCACTCCTTGACCCTTCTTTCAAATAACAAAATACCGAGGTTGCTGTTAACTTTGATCCTGCATATGCGCGTTTCGACAACTTATATCTCTTCTGTTCAGATCATATCTAAATAATTGGAAATCGATCTACCGAAATACGTGTAAAGGCTGATACAGAACAAACTAGACATCAGTGAGATATTATCCATCTCTGTTGGCCCCGCTCCAAGTGTGATCTAGAGGTCAATGGTCAAGGGTCAACAACTATTGTACGTGACATGCCCCCTTGAGGTGATCTATCCACATGCCAAATATCAAAAGCCTATCTCAAAAGAGGAAAAAGTTATAGCCCGGACACGATTGTGTTGGACGGACAGACAGACTGACAGACGGATGGACGGACAAGCTGATTACTAAAGGGCATCCGCCACTTATGTGGCGGGGCCCTAATTATCAAAAAGATCTAAATTGTATAATGGTCATGGAGTTAGTAGTGTACCTGTATTTGGTTTCATTTGAATGCCCATCACACTATGGGAAACGGGATAGATAAAGGGGAGGTTTGGGTACACATAAACTATTATAACCCTACCACTGGCTCTTGCTAGTGCTTGTACCGAGTCCGGCTATCCCGAGTTCCTATCGTTGTTTACATTTGTCTTTTGTCCTTTTATTGAGGTTTTTGTTGTGTAGTTTCAAGTTGAATTGTGACTGTTAGTGTGAGTTTCGGCCATTGTAGGTGTTTCCTGTTATCTTTTAATTGCACAAAGTTAAATGCTTCTGCACATGTATGTTATTGTCTGGGTCATAGCTAATTTTGAAATGCAAAAAATAAACTATGTATTTTTCTTTAACTTCAAACTATATTTTGATATATTTTAAAGCATATAAGCAGCTAACTGAAAATAAAGAAAAAACTGTAAAAAGACCAGTTTCTTTTCAAAATTTTGACGTCATGTATATACAAAAATTTTTACAAGAATTTTCGAAGAGATTTGCCAAAATTTTCCACTTACTCTTCTGATTGGATGCTGAAATGAAGTATCAGGAAGAATGACGCTCTGTCATTTGTAGATATGTCTGCAATGCTTCTTGTCGTTATGTTTCAAGGGAGATTTTCTAAATTGCTGAAAGCACTGGTCAAGGCGACGTTCATATGATTTCTAAACTTCCAATGGCTAAACTTCCTTCTGGTGAAAAAAAAAGCTGGTAACATGAGGCAGTTGTACTTAGGAATCTTCTTTGGGTTCTGTTTAAAAGGTGTTTTCTTCTTATAACGTCTTTTCAATACGGCAGTTTTGAGTCGTGTTCACTCCGGAAACAAATCTATTATTATTCTTCTTGTTCTGTTTAACTTCTGTTTGCATATGATAAGTTATAACGTGTGTTCAATAATTTGTCAATGAGAAAATCCTTTTATATAAAAAAATCAATACATCAAATGGGAACACTAATTTATCATTGACGATCTGTGAAGCACTCCTTGTTTATTGTTTTTCGTCAATTAAAATATAATAAAACAGTTGTCACATGGAAATGTAATGAAACACTTCAAGTTAATTGTTAATTGTTAATTTGTAGGAGGTATGTCAACATTTACTTATTCACAAGGCCAGAAATCTAGTTCTAATTCCCATTTGGTATTAAGGAATTAATTTTTGCCTTCAATTACACAGGGGTTCCTATCTCAAATGAAACTTTAACTATTTCTCCTTGCTTCTGATAGAGATATAATATGTGACACTTAAAGTAGAGTAATAGGAACTCGATAATAGAATGCAAAAGTTTTACCCCTCCCATATGAGAAGGACCTTTATTTCTTTAACCATCCCTTACAAAATGAGAAAACCAAGGGACAGATATGATATGTTTACTCATTTTAACAATCAAATGAGTAAATAATGGCATTTATTTTAATGAAAATTGAGGTTTTTTGCAGATGGCCACTTAATTGGCAACTTATTGCTCTTTAGTGCAGATCAAATTTTAATTTAACTCCCTCTATCGAAGTTTTGTCCTAAGCTTTATTTGATATTACTGATTATTCGGATTTCGTTTGGTTTTATGCATCTTAACATTTTTGAAATTATGGATTTCCTATGTTTTAGTTCTAGTGCCGGTGATGAAGAAATAATTTCCGAAATGGCCATACAGCTCATTAAAATTATTGCAGTTGGAGTGAACATATGTGTTATGGTCTCATGTTCATTTACTCCATATCCTTTCGTGAAATATTTAATGTAACAGGAGTTTGTCTTTTAATGCAGTGTGGAGTTGGTAAAACAATTCCCCTTGTTAGAGGTGCATGCTCTCTATTTCTTAGATATGGTGTATTGGTATATGAGATTATATATTGTACACTTTCATCAATTACTATTAACTCCCTCATTCGTAGTTTTGTCCTTAGCTTTTTTTATATTACTGATTATTTTGATTTCGTTTGGTTTTATGCATTTTAAACATTTTTGAAATTACGGATTTCCTATGTTTGGGTTCTAGTGCTGATGATGAGGAATTAATTTCCGAAATGGCCACACAGCTCATTTAAATTATTGCAGTTGGAGAAAACATATGTGTTTTGGTCTCATGTTCATTTACTCCATATCCTTTCTTAAAAAATGCGGATATGCAGAAACTAAATAAACAGTAACTTTGGTATTTTGTTTTTTAACCCAAACTTCCTCTTCCATTGCGGTAGTGTCCTGTAGCAATTAAACAGTATTTGCTGTCGGGATGTCGTATATTCATCCCTGTACTAATTAAAGAGGAAAACAGAGCATCTCAGGGCTATGAAAAAATGGATCTTGTATAGGGTCTGTAAGTCTCGTCATGTGACACCAAGAAATCACGATAAAATTGCAAATTGAAAACATTTCCCGCCAAAATATGACGTTGCATGATTATGACGTTCAGATTTTTTGCTTGAAACGTCATATGTTTTTGCTTAAAATGCAACTTCCGGGTGCAAGTTTTGGTCCCGGAAGTTCAAAAATTAGACGAGACTTACAGACCCTATTGGAATGAAAATCAACTTAAGCAGATAATTTCTAGCTAACTATAAAGCATGAATATGATGAAAAGATCAACTGACACATTTGTTGTCTTTATGACTAATACATTTAGTGTATAGCTTGTTTATAACTTTTATCTATGTTTTGCTAATTCTTAAACCTAAGGTGTATTCCCTCCATCGTAGTTTTGTCCTCAGTTCTATTTAATTTAACTGATTATTCGGATTTCGTTTGGTTTTATGTATTTTAAACATTTTTTTGAAATTGTGGATTTCCTATGTTTGGGTTCTAGTACTGCTGATGAGGAATTAGTTTTCGAAATGGCCATACAGCTAATTAAAAGTATTGCAGTTGGAGTAAATATATATGTGTTATGATCTCATATTCATTTACTCCATATCCTGTCATAAAATATTTAGTTTAGTTATTTTCAACCTTTAAAACGTTTCATTGATAGTTCTCACTATTTCGACTTGATAATTTCATCTCAAATTAATGCAATTGAGATGTATGTAATACATATGACATTAATAGACTTGCATGTCATATTTTAGGCAAATATTAAAGGTTCAAACATAGGTTGAAAGTAATGCACCTAAGAATAACTTTAATAATACATATAAGAACAATGTCAATAACAAATGCTGACTGACACACTTTAGATTAACCAGTAAAGAGCTTAATGTAAATGTGACCTGGATTTTGATTGCTCTGTTTTTAAGTAGTATTCCAGCTAAGAGTTAGGCAGTGGGCGGCACATCAAAAATTTCGATTCTGTATTTTTGGCTTAAGTGTATTCATTTGGTCATAAAAACAAATCTTATAAAGTTTTTACATTCGAACATGTTCTATATCTCGAGATAATGTTTGACTGGTTATATAGAAAAAAAAAATGGCGGGAAAATTTTTTCGTACTTTTCACTGTACAATGTAACTAAATTTTGGACGCTGATAACTGAGAAAGGCAAAATAACACAGAACTTTTATTTATCAAAATGCCGTTTTCTTGGTTAGTTTTATTAGAATCAAACATTAAAAGGTTGGGTTTTTTTCCTCAATGTGCCACCGAACCAATGCACTTTGCCTGTTTCTTTGACAGACTGGTACTTAAAACCCTTGATAGTAGTGATAAACTTTGTATAAGAAAGCTGACTCAGGATGTGTTGGATACTTGGTGTGAGCTTTCCTACACATGAACAGAGTTTATAATCTAGATGATTCATGTTTTTAACGTGTAATCATTTGACGTAAGACTGCATATTAAAATAACGTGACCAGTCTGATATTGCTGTTTACGTGGTGTCCATAAATTTTCATATTTGTTTTTTTACACCACTGATGCAAACTGAACAACATTTTAAAGGGTTGATGTATGTAAAATACAATTAATAATGATACGCCATCAGCCACAATGGTAGCGTGGATTAATAGCTTGAAATAGAAAAATACATTTCCATCATCTTTAAAACAGCTGGTTTAAACAACTTTAACATTCTTTAGAGGAATGATGTATTTTTAGAAATGCTCATATCATTCATATGATTTTTCTCCCCCTTTTTTGTTTCTGGTGTTGCCATTGTCCTTGGATTGTTCGCTTTTAGATTGACGGTTCGGTTCTCACTTACTTTACTATACAAAATAAAGGTCATTTATGGATATTACACAACCCGGAAGTAAAGTCTTCGATGCCCGAAACCTTGAAAGTTAGAATGAACAAATAAAGGGATATGGGGACAAAATACATTGTAAGATTAAGGATGGTCACTCCTGAGGTTTTTGAAACTGTCTCGGACATTCGGAATTCTCTAATTTTATCCCTTAAAATGCAATAGATTTTGCACACTGACCCCCACTTTGCTTATCAAAATATCATAGTATACATCTTTAATAGACTTCTGACAAAATTTGATGAAATTCTTGATATGCCTTCATCGCAATTCAAAGGTTGATTACCTTAATGTAAAGTGAATGAAAAGTCTAGAGAAGTTCGGTTTCCCGCCAAAATTTCAGGCGTTTAAATCTCAAAAACAGCCACACTGACCTATCAATATTTTTGGCTTAAAATGATGTATGATCAATATTCTCATAAATAAAATAATAATTTTAAATCCTTGATATAAAAAATTTGAGGAGTGACCATCCTTAAGCCAATGGAACCATGCTTTCATTGTTGCTCTCCAACAATGTTTATATTTATATCTTAGAGCATTTTGTTTTAAGCTATGTATGTTACTCGTTCATAGCTCTATCCATTTTCATTTAGATCGAATTTTCGCAGCTTTTGCACATGTTTCGGTTTATAGAATTCCACATATATTGATTTTGATGTGTAACGAAGAGACATAAGTTGTACACACGACCATCTGCAGAAACTTAATCTACTGTAATTAAGGTATTTCGATGTCGTTTGAATATTGCACGATTGGCATGTATTTCAAGTTTCCTATAAAGTTTTACAAATTTTGCTAAAATGGAAGGATGCATAGTATACCGATAGTCAAGTCTCATATTCCATTAATCTTCTGGACTGAAGAGACATCAGTTGTCGAAAAGCGTATATATATATGCAGAATCTAAATTCACAGTAACTTCGGTATTTTTAGTATTTGTTACCACTGGACCGATGCCACGGCTGATGGGCTGCTAGTCCCCTAAGGTGCTTATCAACCCAGGGCCCAGCACTTTGGTGCTTGCCCGAAAACCGCTATTTTAAAGGTAAAAATGCAATATCTAAATATAAGAAATATATATTTTTTTTAAAACTAAGCAGAATCTCCCTCTTCCATAGCTCTGTCCTTAGCCGAATTTTGGCTTTACTATTAAGATACTTTGATTGATTGTATATTGTTTAACGTCTACTCAGCAATATTTCAGCTATATCAAGACGAGAACAAGTTTGTTAATAAATAATCACTTTGGGGTATGGAAAGGGCCGTGGGACGGGAAATTCTGACTGCCACTGGAAAAGTAGGGTGAATTCGTCAAGGGCGGGGAATTTAGCCTTGTAGCCGATCACCTACGGACCACCCCAAAAAGAGCTTGCTACAAGGGTTCTTTAACGTGCAGGAAGCGTGGCATTTCTTCCAACACGTGGACCTGAGTTTACATCCCATCCGAAAGATGGGTTGTGTATTTATTAATCCCGCACAACCACGGAATGGGTCCTATTTCTATATCCCGGGACCCTCGGGGTCAGCCTCCGTTTAGGAGGGGTCACACCCCGCAAGCCGGAGATACTAGGTCCTATTTCTATATCCCGGGGTTCCTTCGGGGTCCTCTGTTAGGAAGACTCATACTCCAAGCTCAGAGGATGCTGCGGGCCTATTCATAAGTCGGGACCGCGCACGGCGGTAAGATACTTTGCTAAGTTCTTCTCTGTCAGCTTTTACACATAATTCGGTTTAAAGGACTTCCAAATCTTCTGATTTGATCTGCACTGCAGGAAATAAGTTGTCGAAATGCGCATATGCAGAAACCAAATCAACAGTAACTTAAGCATTTCTTACTTTATTACGACTCGACCGATGCCACTGTTGGTTCCTCTCCAACCAACCAGCCAGTACTCTTTGCTGGCCCGAAATCAATTACATTTTGAAACACTAAATATCTAAATTTAACAAAATTTTGTTAAAAATATGGAGTAACTCTCTCATGCACGGCTATGTTCTTAGCTGATTTTGGCTTTTCTATCAAGTGCTATTTGTTCTTTATCAACTTTTACTCATATTTCGGTTCATGGGCTCCAAAATGTTTTGATTCGATCTGCACTGAAGAGATATACAGTGTCCTTCGATATTTCGTTACAAATATAACTTCCAGCAACAATATGAAGATGTTCACTTCAACTCCTTGAGGACTGATACCGGCTGAGTAGACAGAGTAAACGTCTTCTACCGTGTAAACATACCAGAAAAGATATGTCTAAAGTAAAATGGTAGCAATGAAGAAGTAAAGTCTGATAGCTAAAAAAGTAACATTTTACTGCTCAATCCACTTGTTGATACAAATAAATTTAGGGAATGTTTATAGATGATATCCAAGTTCATAGCCTGCACTCCCAAATTTACCCATCAGACTTTGTGCACCTTTCGAGTTCGATTCCTGGATTTATAGTGTTTAGATTTTATCTGTACAGAGGAAACATTTGTTATCAAAATGGCCATATGCAGAGAATACATTTACAGCAACTTCGATATTTTGTTATTTATCCCTTTCTGAGAGATATCTTTCATGGATGTAGTCTATAAAGTAAGCGTTTTATTTTTATTCACAGTTATGAATTATTAATGAATTAAACTTTTAGTGTTGAATATACAACAACGATTAAGTGGAGAAACTGTCTTTATGAAAAAATAAATGGCCATTTGATAAATCATATTTTATAAATATGAAAAAGAAAGGAAATGGGGTAAATGTCAAGGAGACAACATCCCATATCCAGGTTAAAACGACAAAAAACAAAACATCTAGGGGTCACCATATGGTCTTCACAGTGAGGAACCTCACACCATATAGTAAGCCCTAAATGGCCCCGAAAAGGTAAAAAATTGAATAAATCAATGGAAACAAACCACATCCAATAACCCAAATATCAAGAAACTAAATTTTTATAAGAAGACAAGGACAAGCCAATGACCAACATATTCCTGACTTGGGACAGGCGCAAAAATTGCGGTGGGGTTAAACTCGTTTTCTTGGATCCAAACCCTCCCCCTATGTGTCAACTTTATAAATTGACACACTCATCCGTGTTCTTGTTTGAGGTATGTTGCTTACAAATGGTCTACTTTACCCTTAGTTAAAAGTCTTCTCTGCAGAAGTTTTCTGGTCGAGTACACGATCTCGTGGACCACTACAGGATATCTTTTGCCAGATGAATATATTTCTCACTATTGAGACAGGACAGTTCCTATTTTTAGCGGTGTGAGATTTCCTTGTCTTGTACCCCCCGGTACAAGACAGAAATTACCAAGCAACGTAATCAGACGTCATTGACGTCGCTTAGGAACGTCGGATGTCAAGTACGGCTTGGTGGGAAATAAATCGTAGTTCGTGATTACAAAAGTGAGAAAATAAATCAAACACCGTTGAAAATGCAAGATTTAGAAATCTCAGACACCCTCGGGTAAGATTTCAATGGTTCTCTGACTCGGCAAGCCTCGTCAGAGAAATATTGAAATCTTACCCTTGGGTGTCTGAGATTTCTTGATCTTGCCTTTTCACCGGTGTTAGATTCATATAATCTTTGTTTTTTCCTTTACTGGATTTGAATTCGTTACCGGAATTGACATTTCCAACAAAGCAGTGCCTAATTAAAACAGGAGATGCTTACTTTACTGGTGCACCTTATATCGCCAATGGTTTTTAGTTTGGCCAGTATTAATCATCAGTATTTGTATCCCCATTTCTTTTTTCGTGTCACACAGTTTAGCTACAATGGCTTGTGTTCAGGCTTTCCGTATTTGAGATTTCTTACATCTTATTGAAAGGTACGTGCGAACGTTAGGGGATCATACATTGTCATGATTGGCTGGAATAACCCCCGTGCATCCCCATTTTCGAACTCCAACTATTTTTTTTAAAGTTGGCATACATCCCATCTTCAAAATAAAACATGTTAACACGAGCATAACCTGCAGGCATTTTTGAAATTGGGCCCAATTTTAAACCTACATACCGAAATGTTGGAAAATTTCGTTATTCGTTTAAGTTTTTCTTTCAGTAGCTTCAAAATGTTAGACAAATGCTTCCCAGTTATAAAAACGAGGTCTCAAATAATAGCTGATTGTATCAGCTTTAAAAAGATCCCAAGTTTTTATAATTTCTATGCCCCATACGTTCCATAGCGCAATGAATCGTACCCCGTACCCATACCCCAATGAAATATTGACAAAAAATCTGATATTTTCAAGGCAATTGTATAAGTTTGATGGTCTAGAGAACCCGAAGTGCATTTCAAATCCCGATTCTGAAAATTGTTTTTAGTTTTGAAAATCGATTTTCTTCGATATTTTGACTATTGTATTAAAACATTTTAAGACAATTTTAACATAATATTAAATGACCAAAATTTTATTTTCAAAAAGGCCAAATTTGTCGATCTTTGAATATTTTCGTTTTTGAATAAGTCTTGTCTTTCTTTTGCCTCATATTATTTTTTAGTAATCAATTATCATTTAAAATAGGTATCAAATGAAAGCTTATCATATTTGCTTTACAACCATAACAAATAATGGCCATTTTTTTAGGTAATATATACATCATATATCAATAAAACTTACTCCTATCCCAACAAATTTACCTTAAAATTGTCATTTTTTTAGGTCAATTTTCGCATAAAAATAACCAGAAGACGCAAAACATGTGTGGTAAATGACAGTGTTGCATAAATTATGTTATGATTTTATATTTTAACAGCCATTTGTTGACTTAAACTCAATATTTTGCCCGAAATTGTTGAAAAATGGGAATTTTCAACATTTCAGAATTGTCCAAAGTCCACTGCTATATCGTTATATATGCCAAATCTAGAGAATATATCTGCAATTATGCCAATTAATTGTACCAAGCGACACATTCGGTGTCATAAAACATTGTTAAGAAAAAAGGGGTGTTAAATGTGACTCTGCTTACAGAAAATATCACCCCCACCCCAACAATTTTCCCTGAAATTGTCAATTTTTTTCTCAATGTTCACATAGAAATAACCATAACACGCAAAACATGTGCTGTATATGACAAAAACGCACGAATTACATTATAATGTGGTATTTCAACAGCCATTGGTCAACTTAAACTCAATATTTCTCCAAAAATTGATAAAAAATGGAATTTTTGAACATTTCAGATTTCTCCGTAATTCATCGTTAAATCGCAATATGTCAAATGTGTAGAATATATCTACAGATATGCTAATTATATTTGTTCTAAGTAATACATAATTTGTCTTAAAACATTGTTTGGAAAAACAAGGAGGGTTATATGTGACCCTAAAACCCGAAAATCTTACCCCTACCCCAACAAATTTTCCCTAAAATTGCCGGTTTTTGGTCTATGTTCGCATAAAAATATCTAGAACATGCAAAATTTGTGTTGTATATGACAATGTTGCATGAATTACATCATGATTTGGTATTTTAACAGCCGTTGGTCGACTACAACTCAACATTTCTCCCAAAATTGATGACAAAATGATGAAAAATTTATGAAAAATTATATGATGAAATTGATAAAAAATTTATCTGCAACATTCGTCAGATTCGTCAAAAGTTAACTGTTAAATCGCAATATATATCAAATCTATATAATATATCGACAGATATGCCAATTAAATGTTCTAAGCGATACATTAGATGTCTTAAAACGCTGTTAAGAAAAACAAGGGGTGTTTAATTAGACTCTAAATACCAAAAATCTTAACCCCTACCCCAACACATTTTCCCCATAATTGCCAATTTTGTGTCTATGTTGGGATAAAAATAACCAACACACGCAAATTCTGTGTTGCATATAACAAAGTTGCATGAATACTATCATGATTATGTATTTCAAAACCAAGTTGTTAGTTAAACTCAATATTTTGTCCAAAATTTATGAAAAATTGGAATTTTTAGCATTTCAGATTTGTCCAACATTCACTTTTAAATCGTTAAATGTG
>MJUU01034682.1:12465-25427 GCA_002080025.1 Modiolus philippinarum
CAAGAGTTATGTCCCTTGATGAACGCGGACGTGATAGAAGACACCTTAAGAAATACAATGATAACGATAACTTCCGAAAGATCACGCCCGAGTCGTTCCGACTAGTGAACATACCCGACTTCCGGTCTACAACAGGGGCTACGCCCACTTCAAGTCGCGCATGCGCGCTCCAATACCTTCCCATTACACCCCTGCGGGATGACGTGTTGTTCCAACACGTCATTTCCGGTTAATAGGCCCGACTAGGGCTTCACATAAGACCACTTCCGGTCTATACATGGGGCTACACCCCACTTCCGGTCGCGCATGCGTCATGTAATGAGGTAACACAACACCCCTGCGGTGTCACGTGTTGTTCCAACACGTCATTTCCGGTCAATAGGCCCGTATAGGGCTACTTCCGGTTGCACATGCGCAGTCAAAACACTTGTTGTTCCGGTCACGTGACCTCCGCTTCCAGTCACGTGACTTCCATCAAGTCATATCCGGTCTACGTCACTTCCGGCTCCACCATGACAAATGCGACTTTGTAACCACCTATATACTACTGATATCCTTCAAATATGAAAGCCGCCGACCCAGTTCAATAAGGAGGTGTTAACTCCTTTGTGACATATTTGCCAAACCGCAACAAATTTTGAAGACTGATAAATCACGTGATTAATCTATCGACGACCTTATCACCTTTCCATCTAATTTGAACACGGAAACCCCCGTTGTTATCGATATCTTTCAATTTAATTACAGTCACCTGTTTCCGTTTACTTTGCGATGTCCAGTGTTTAAAAAATCGACAAAATCGGCCAACGTTCAGTGAAGTTACAGCCACAAATAACATGAAATATGCATACAGGTCGGTATATTTTTATTTTTGGCCGACGTTTTTATACGCCCGTCTTTGACGGGACGTATTATGGTCTACCGGTGTCCGTCCGTCCGTCCGTCTGTCCGTCCGTCCACACGTCGTACTCTAACTAGGGAACGCTTTGATCATTTTTCTTGAAATTTTGCAGGATTGTTGGGTATGACGGAAGAAAGCTCCCTATCGTTTTACTTTGTCTTTGGATTTTTTGTTCCAGAGTTTATGGGACTTTGATTATTTCAAAAAAGCTTGAAATCTCAATTTTCGTCCACATGTCGTACTCTAACTAGAGAACGCCTTAATAATTTTTCTTGAAACTTTGCAGGATTGTTGGGTATGACGAGAGAAAGCTCCTTATCATTTTATTTTATCGATGGATTTTTCGTTCCAGAGTTATGGGACTTTGATTATTTAAAAAAAGCATGAAATACCATTTCCGTCCACACGTCATATTTTAGCTAGAGAACGCATTATTCATTTTTCTTGAAACTTTGCAAGATTGTTGGATATGACGGAAGACAGCTCTCGATCGTTTTATTTTGTGGAAGGATTTTTCGTTCCATAGTTATAGGACTTTGATTATTTCAAAAAAGTATGAAATTGTAATTTCTGTCTACACATTGAAATCTTTTATTTTAAGACATTACTACCATTAAACCAATATACATTTTTCACTGCTTAACATCAGATGAAATAATTGATACATATCAGAAGTCCCTTGTCATGTTTGATCATATGGAGTTCTTAATTTCAAGAATCATATAATCAGTTTGCTTTTAAAGTGGGGACGGGCGTATCATGCGCTCTTGGCGCAGCTGTTTATTATACTTTTAATACTTTTAAGTCGGTTCGTTCCGGACGACAAAAATTTTATCCCCTTATAGCGGAATAACAGTATTTTTTGACGACATGTGGCTGTGCCGTGTAGGATGGTGTAGGATATACAAATCACTGAAGTACTGTTAAGTCGCAGAAGCAGTTAGCATAGGTCTCCCTCATGCAAAGCTCTAACCTTAGCTGATTTTGGCTTTACATTTAGATCATATTGGTTATTTGTTCTCTATCAGTTTTTAAACATCTTTGGGGTTTTGGGTATTCCAAACGTTTAGATTTTATCTGCACTGAAGAGACATGGGTTGTCGAAATGCGCATATGCAGAATTTAAATTCACAGTAACTTCGGTATTTAGTCATTAAGCATATCTTCGAAATATACAATGTTTTTTGTATTTTTTGGTGACTTTGAAAGAACATGATAGATGTAAATATTGTTTTTGACTAAACATATATATATATATACAGCTTTGATCAGACCTATTTTGGAGATTTGATTAGATAGCCGTTTGAATTCAAGGAAGTATTATCAGAAAAATTTTGAAGCGATTTTATTTTATTTAGTTGAAGCTTCCTCTAATGACTTTTTGGTGTGTTCATTTTCTACAGACATGGATATTATAATGGACAGTTGTTAGCTTTAAACACAGCAACTAAATTTTATAGACATAGGTACAAACTATGTATATGTCTGTCCTTATCACTAATATTTTAATGCATCATACATTCCAGATATCTATGGAAAACTCTGTACCGGGGTTCTAAATCAGCTCTCGAAACTTTTGTAGACGAACTAACACATCTTATATCAGATTTTTACACAAACCAGTCTCTTAACCCAAGTTAGCACTGCAAACGAATACCGAAGCAAGACTGATTAAAGGGGAATTCCAAAATCAAAAATTAAAAATCTCGGCAAATCATATCCAACACG
Organism: Modiolus philippinarum; assembly: GCA_002080025.1. Lineage (NCBI taxonomy): Eukaryota > Metazoa > Mollusca > Bivalvia > Mytilida > Modiolidae > Modiolus > Modiolus philippinarum. The sequence goes on from MJUU01034682.1 coordinate 15,095, forward strand.
AATTCAGACAGCATGACAAAGACAGAACAAATAATCTAAAAAGAAAACAAAAACGACACAAAACTAAGGCACTTACAGTGTGAAACCCTACAAAAACTGAGGTATCATAAGGTGTTCCGGAATGGTAAGTATGATCTGCTCCACGCGTGGCACCCGTCACACTGCAAATGTGAAAAGTCCGGTATTGTCACAGTCGGTGTTAATCAATCCAGTTATCAACTCTGGATCTTCCCAAAGTTATCTATTCTCATATGTGAAAAAGAAACATTGTAACGGTCTGTCAAATCTTGGTGACGACCGTAAAACTTCTGTAGAGACAATTGCAACAGTGACTGAACATACCCTTGATGTGTAAGTTTTCGTTCTGTTGACAAAAGCAAGTATACTCTGAAGCTGTATTAATCAGCTTAAATATATCGGTAATCCAAGATCGGGACTACTTATCTAGTATCTGGAAAATGCAAGTCAAACTGACAAAATTCTCAGCTGTGGATGTTTTAGTATCGAAGACACTCACTGTGACCAAAGATAATTTATGTGTAAATGCATATTGCTCGTCGTTGAAATTCATTTTTTCAATCAAAAATTGTTTATGCTTTATGTTTTAAGCGCTTTGCTGTCCATTTTAAAGTCACTAGCACTGAGGAGAGTAATCATTATATCGTTTGGATTTATACATGTATATATGTTTATTGTGCTGCAAAGCCATCTTTGCATCATTTATTTCATGTACACATATATCATGTCGAGACGCGCATTCACATGCAAATGGTTGACTTACATTTCATTATATCATTTATAGGTTAAGATTACTTTTCCTTCCAACTGTTAATTTAGTGAGATTCAATTGTAGTAAAATCAACGTAATATTGTTCTTTTGGCATTTTACTTTACGCCAATTATGGAATTTTACTTTACGCCAATTAGGTATTTTACGTAACTGTTGAATTTTATTTGATATAAGACCAAAATAAAGAAAGACGTTTAACCATTTTCACAGAAAAATACCAAGAAATTAAAATCCAATCATTTCAACTTTTAAGAGTAACATGGGTCCTTAATATTCACTTTTTTAGGCAATACAATTTTTATGTACTGCTAGCTCATGCAGCTAATTCAATTGACTGTCCGAATCCCCAGCTGATCTAATATCATGCAAGAAAGTATATTGATAATATGTTCCGGACGAATTTGAAATCACTCGTTTCGGCGTGATGTCTATTTCTAATGATGCATGCTAAATTTCAATGAACCCAAATGCCTTACACATATTAAGGTCAATTAATTAATCAATATCCATGAATACTGAATTAACTGATTTGTGACATATAGGGGGAGGGGGTCTGCAACTAACTGTACAAGGTGCACAAAACAAACACGGAAAATGACAATTTAAGAAATAATCAAAACAATTATCATTTGATTTTAATTTTAAAATGAAGCTAGTTTTTAATGTGAAGAACCAAGGACTGCAGTCAATTGAGCTGAATATAGTTACATTTCATTTCACGATAAAGGGTGAGTTAATGATTATTTAAAAGATTGAATACAAATGTGAATGCCGACAATGAAAAACCTTAAAGCTACATGCAAATTTTGGATTGTATTTCAAGTTTGACAATATCTGCACCGTGAATAACAAACCTCGAAATGTTGTTTTGTATCTTTCATTGCACTCTAAAAGAAAAATTGCGATTAATTTGGGCAATTGACCCTATAAAGCCTTTACACATCAGCCAAAAATGCATTATATACACGATTTGTATTTTCATACAAAGTGACACAAGTATACGTTGAAATATTGTCGTAAATAACAAGTTGAATTTTTGTCAATAAAAACACGAATTACACGCTATCCTTTTACAATTAGTCTGAAAAAAAAATGCACTTGTGTAATCAAAACTCTCAGTCGTCGATTAAATTCAAGGTTGAGTGACACACAGTAGAAATGCCTTATCCCATATGTTGTAAGTAAGATGCACATGTATATCATTTTATTGTTGATGATGTTACACACAACCGTTTCAGCAATATCTGTTACACACGACCGTCATAGTATTTATATACTATATACACGTGGTGTGATTAGAACTATTTTATTATTTATCCGCGTTGATTATTATGCTTCGGCGGCTTCATAGCATTATCTACCAATATAGTCCCAAATGGTGGAGTGAAATATACAATAATACAACATTTTAAATGTGGTAATTTTGATACTGTTTTAGAAAATATAATGTTTGTTTGTAATTTTTGCATTCAAGAGTGCGTATGCAAGGAATCCATGAATTCTTAGAATGAAATATATTGGGTGTTATTTAACCTGGTGGATTTCTGGCCCTCATCGTCCTATTCGACAGCTTAAGCCGCAGAATTTGTTCTGCGCCTAAAAATCAGGATGAAGATGGCAATATTTTTGTAGGGTTCGCGCTCTAGGCACAAAATACGTCTTTAATACTAGACTACATTTTATTAACTAAAGCATCACATCAACATTTGACATATAAAACATTGTATAAACCAGACATCCAATTATAGAGAGGAAACACATCTTTTAACAGATAACAATTTCATACGAGGTGTAACCAAAACATATCAACAGTAATTTAATTGTCCATTGTTCTAAGTGCTGATATACTACATTCCTCCTAACCAATTTAGAATGAAACTTTATCTTATGAATGAAATTGAAATTACGTATTTAAAGATAAACAAACAAAGTTTAAGAATGAAATTCTTTCGGAACAGCTGTGAAATATTTATGATGTACTTTTAGAAAAACAATGAATTCACATAGCATGCAAAAAGTAAATCATGATTAAAGTATCTCAGTCACACACATAGTCATCAAGGTATTTCGGTTTTCTCTTCTCCCTTTTCGGACGCGTATTGTCACCTTCAGAATTTTGCTCATCGATGCATGTATGTTCATTCGCATTGTCTACAATATCATTGTCATCTTTTCGCGTTTCATATTTCTTAACATGTGTAACATTTCTCTTCACAATAACACCATCTGAGTTTTGTGCAGTAATAGCATTCCCGTTTGTGTTAACAACTTGATACTGTTCAGGTCTAAAATTAGGTGTAAGTTTATTCTCTTTGAATTGTTTGATTAAAACTCTGTCACCAACTTTTACATTATGATGAACTGCATTACGTTTATTGTCCGCATATATTTTACCCTTTTCTTTGCGAATATTGTCTCTTTCTCTCACTTTTGGATTATTATCTGCACGATTATTGTCAAATTCTGGAAGTTTCGTTCTCATTTTCCGTTTAAACATCAATTCTGCTGGGCTTACACCTGTTATAGCATGAGGTGTACTACGATATGCCATAAGAAATGTCAAAAGTTCGTTCTTCCAGTCTTTTCCGTCTATATACGCTGTGCGGATAGCTTTCAACAAAGTTCTATTTTGTCGCTCTACACTGCCATTTGCCTGCGGCTAGTAGGGTGTTACACGTCTATGTTTGATTCCATTTTCGGCCAAAAAGTTCTTAAATTCGTTCGACACAAACTGAGGTCCATTATCTGATGTAATTGTCTTTACCAGTCCATGTGTCGCAAACATATGTCTTAAACAGTTAATGATTTTACTGGTTGTTGTACTTTTAATCACGAAAACTTCAGTCCATCTAGAATAATAGTCAACAACGACTAGCAAATTTTCACCTCCTGGAAACGGTCCACACATCTTCCCACGGTCCTTCTGGTAACTCTGTACGTTTCATAAATTCAGGCTTGTTCGGTTGACTTACTACTTGACAGGAGTGACATGACTTACAGAATTATTCAACATTTTTGTCCATTTCAGGCCACCACACTTTCTCACGCATTCTCATTTTCGTTTTCACAATACCCTGGTGTCCTTCATGGGCCAACACCAGGACTCGGGTTCTTAACTTTCTCGGTACGACGATTCTAGTACCCTTCGAAACAATGTCATTAACTACAGATAATTCATTTTTCACGGCACGAAATTTTGGGTCACATTGATTCCATTTACCATTTAGCAAAGCTTTACGAACCGAAATGATCTCGGGATCATTCTCTGATGCATCTCGAATTGAATCAAGAGTCATTTTGATAGGAACCGACTTGTTTGCAACAAAATATGCATATTCTTCGCCCACGTTCCTTCTCTTAAATAGCTCGTTTTGGGATAACCTAGATAAAGAATCGGCTGCGTTTGTATGACCAGGTTTGTATACGACTCGAAAATTATACTGTTGTAATCGAAGAGCCCACCTTTCAATTCTTGCCGGCGGTTTCGATTTCGGCGAGTAAATAATTTCTAATGGTTTGTGATCAGTGATTAACTCAAACTCGATCCCGTATATGTACATGTGAAATCGTTCACACCCGAAAACAACTGCCAAAGCTTCTTTTTCCGTCTGCGAATACCGTGTTTCTACATCCGTAAGTGATCTACTTGCGTAAGCTAAAGGACGATAATTACCATCTGATTGTTTTTGACTTAAAATAGCATCGACACCTACAGGGCTAGCGTCTACAATAACTCGCTTTTGTGCATTCGGATTGAAATAAGCTAGTGTCTCTGCATTTGCTAATGCTTTCTTAATCAAATCAAATGATTTCTGATGCGCTTCAGTCCATTCCCATTTTACATTTTTGCGCGTCAATTCTCGCAACGGAGCAGATAGAGTTGAAAAATTCTCAATGAATCGGCCACAATAATTCGCGAGGCCAAGGAAACTCCTTGTTTCAGTACTATTACGCGGTTCACGTGTATTTATAATAGCTTTCACTTTTTCGTCATCCGAACCGACTCCTTTTGCAGAAAGTACATGACCTAGAAATTCAATTCTCGACATACTGAATTTACACTTGTCCCTATTCAACGTAAGACCTTTTTCTCGAATTCTACCGAGTACCGACTCAAGTTTTCGGTCATGATCTTCTTGATCCTTACCGTACACGATAATGTCGTCGGACAAATTTCTTGTGCCTTTGCACCCCTGAAACACCTCTCCTATCACACGTTGATAAATTTCGGATGCGGAGGAGATACCGAATATGAGTCTCTTATATCTATACAGTCCGCGGTGTGTCACGAATGTTGTTATCTCGCGCGACTCCTCCTCCAGCTCGATTTGGTAAAAACCCCATTTTAAATCTAATTTTGAATACACTGCGCTACCGTTCAAATCTTCGAGTATCTCGTCCACTGTCGGGATCGGATGTCTTTCTCTTAGAACGCATTCATTAGCGCGTCGCATATCTATGCATAACCTAACTTCGCCATTTTTCTTCGGCACGACTACTAATGGTAAGACCGATGAAGACGGTTTATCAACTTTCTCAATTACATCAAGTTTCTCAAGCTCACTAAGTTTTTCATCAACAGCACGTCTCACTCCAAACGGTAGTCTTCTTAGCGGTTGAACAATTGGTTTCACAGTCGGGTCAATGTGTATCTTTAGCTGAAAATCTTTCAGTTTACCTAATCCTTTGAAACAATCACTGTTTTCACTGATAATCCGATCAATCCTTGAATTAACGGCATTAACACTCGGACCAACATGTAAAATTCCAAGCTTACTGGCGGTTAACTTTCCAAATAGAGGCATGTGGTTTCCTTTGATCACCATAAATTCCGCAACACAACTTTTATCGGCATAACTTATATTTCCCTCAAATGAAACTGTTATATCCAGTGGCTCACTAGCTCCATAAGAATATAATCCCATCCTCGTCGCCAATGTAGGGTTCGCGCTCTAGGCACAAAATACGTCTTTAATACTAGACTACATTTTATTAACTAAAGCATCATATCATCATTTGACATATAAAACATTGTAAAAACCAGACATCCAATTATAGAGAGGAAACACATCTTTTAACAGATAACAATTTCATACGAGGTGTAACAAAAACATGACAACAGTAATTTAATTGTCCATTGTTCTAAGTGCTGATATACTACAATTTTATTGAGGACGGGAGTTTTCTTCATATTATATGTTATAAGAATTTGATGTTTAATATTCATTAAAAACAAAATTTAACATGATATTATATAGAAAAACTAGTTGCTTCCAACGTACTGTCATATTCAGGCCTCAAAAAATATTTTATCTCATTTTAACCGTTTTGAAGACTATTTTTAAACATGAATTTGACAAAAATTCACAGAATTGCCATTGCCTATACAGAGTGGTTGGTAAACAAAATATATTAAGCTAGTGACGATGAGCAACATGTTTTAGTTAATTGTAAAATTTGAAAACCTATGAAGAGTGATTAAAATGAGAAACTCCACATCATTCGGAAATTTAGACAAGTATCAAATGAAGACTTTTTTTTCTGGGTTTTATAGTTCTGAAGGGTGTATTATGCATCAATAAAGAATATTGAGATCATATGCGAACTTTTGCGACTAGAACGTCAGTTAAAAAATCTACGTTTGTAAGAGTGAATTTGCCATTCGCTTGTCTTTTCATACAAAAACTTTTTTATTGCGATTCATATGCATGTAAAGGCACCGGTAGAAACGCACACGATTTCATATCGTAACACAAACAAATTAAATGCATTTATTTGTGTGGACCAGTGTAGCTACGAAGAAGCAATATGTACATGTTTACATATGATTTTTCTTCTTTTGTAGAGATTTGAAATGGATATTTTGAGTTGCCGTTTGTGTAGTTCAGAAATTAGAATAACTTCGCATCATTTGCCGTGTGAAAAAAACAAATTTGCAAGAGGCATAAATGTGTCCTTAAACATTGATGTCCATAATGACTTGCCTCATCATTCCAAAAGTTTATTTGTGAATGTTGTAAATTTAAGCTTATAAGTTGGAGAAAAACCGTAAACAAGAAAAAGGCAGCAGACGATTCCCGCAACAGCGTGAAGTGTATCTTATCAATTAACAGCTACTTAACTATTTGGCGGTTTCGCAGATAGAACGTTTGAAGTCGGGTCGTTGGAGCTCCTGTCAATATAATACCTCCATGATATAACTAATACAAGCACCATTGTTTTACTTGTTTCATTCGATATGGATGTGGATAATTCCAAACATACGAAATGTCAATTTTTTGAGGAGGTGAAACATTGGGAAATCAAGGGTAATCCTATTGGAAAGTCTGGAGAATAAAATCTGGTTCTTTAAAAAAATTCGATATTAATGTTATGACTAATCCCCTAACCATTACTTATCTGAATCTACCTGAATTACAAGGAAAGAAAAAAAATATTTTATGTATGTTTGTCTCCTTTAATTGACATAGCATTACGATATTCATTCACAAGTGATATAGAACCCGTCGAAAAATGGGATTCTAGAAATTCTAGAAAAAATGAACCCCCTTCTAGATCCTCTAGATCCCTCCTTTTCATTTCATTTTCGTTTTCAGTCATAAGAATAACTGTGAGTTTAGGCCTATATATATTCAAGAATAAGTGTACGATTTTTTTTTCATAAGAGTCACAGCACGTGCATGGTCTGACTGATTGTGTCATTTTACAGACTACGCCAGGCAGTATTTCTTCTAAATGAACATTAATTTGATGTGAAAAAGTCACCCCCCCCCNAAAAAAAAAAAAAAACATGAAAAAAAACATGAAAAACAAAAGAAAAGTACTCAATGTAAAATAAAAAGAAAAAAAAACTATGCAAAAGCATAGTAAGAAGCACACACATTGCACAAAATAATAATAAATTGTTAGTTTAAAACAAATTTATCTGAAAAAAGGCATGTGTTTTATCATGGAAGAAAGGAAACTTAACAAAACACTTGTCCCACTAATATTATAGATTCGATTACATGTCAACAATATTACGCTGAAAACACATGAAAACACATGAAAACATATGACGTATTCCGTCAGCATAAATAAGCTGGAAACTTTGCCGTATTGCAGCGTTTACAAGTTTTGCGAGAATAACTAATATACAGTGAAGCGTATTCAACGTTTTCGGAATAAAGTGGATTCATTGCGGATACATTGTGTATTCTTGCGTATTTTTCTTGTTTCTTATACGCATTTTTATGCAACTGCGTATCCACGGCGCATTCGAGATGTTCGTATATCACATGTATACGCAGCAAAGTTACCACAGTATTTCAAAATGTTACGTTTACGCATGAAATACGCATGGGTGTGATAAATGGATACAAGCAGTTTCGCCCTGTGTTAATCATGTATTATAGAGAATTTGGCTCATATGCATTTATTCCCTCACCTATCATTGTTAACAAGGCTATTTTTTTACAATCATCTATCGGTATTGCCACAAGTAAAGAAGGCCAACTTAATTGGGCGAATAAAAGAATGGTCACAGGTGAAAGATTTTATCCTTATCAAACAGTGCATCGCCCTTGCTCTGACAATTCTTGTGCCCAAAAATGAAAAGGAGCACAAAAACACACGTTTTTTAAAAATTTTTCTTCATAAAGATTCATATTTATAATTAAATTTCTGTAGAAATTGAGACTTTCATAAAACATTAAGTTATTTCAATTGGTCTGAAGAAAAATAGAAAAAAATAAAACATTCCTATTGTCATGAGTTCGGTTATTTGGAAAGTTAAAGGAAATACCGCGGTACCTTAGTACTCTCCCTTGTAGACAAAAAAGATGGACGATTCTTCAAATGAAATTTCGGGAAAAATTGCAGGACTTTCATAAAACATTTTGTTATTTCAATTGGACGAAAAACTTCATTTATTCATTTCAATAAAGGTTAATTCAGATACGTTTTGATAATTAATTAAGAAAAGAGAAATTTTTAACTACCGCGGTACCATAGAACCCCGTGCTACATGTTTGTTGTATAAGAAAGAACTATATAAGGAAGTTGTGTATTTAAATTTCAAAACTATTGCGGACTTTCAGTTTTAATGCCACATTTGTTTTTTTTATAAGAATCTATCTAAAACTGCATCGAAAGGATTCTGATTTAAAATAACTAATACGATTGATATTATTGACATTATCCTGCTTTATCTCGTGTATTTAAACGCTAAATGCGAAAAAAAAAATCGTTAACATCCCGCGGATTTTGAACTGAACGAAAGGAACCCCCATCGAAATCTGATTCATTTTAAAGATCCTACAGTGAAATTTATGAAATAAGTTAAACACTCAATTGAACCCTTCTTGAGTTGAAACGATAAGAGGCCCAGGACCTAAGAATATCAAAACCTTAGCTGCTTTATGTGTTAATGAGCATGATATATATAAATTTGATAATTATCTGTCCATTAAAACCAATGTTATGCTATCAACAGACAGAGACTCGTACACCATTCTTATTGTTGCATATTTTTGACACTACAAAAAAATGCTAAATAAATTTGTTGTGTATTATAAAACTGATTTCTTTTCAATTGTGTTCTCCAAATTCCCATTTTCTTTGCTCTTTGTTATGTTTCCAGTTTCTTTACACCTCCTGCAAAAGAGTAAAATGATTTTAACTTGATAACCTTACTTCTAATTTCATTTGGGATTTGCATATCTTATCCTTTAGATATTGCAAAGATGCCATAAATAATCTTTGAAATAACTTACTAGTATTCAAACAATTATGAAACCATTTACTTTCGGTGAACATTCTGACAATACAGCATGCGATCACAATAATTTCATTTATGCGATTAAATAAGCTGTCAATTCGACAGCAAACCGGGCTTTCTTTTACATGGACAGTATATCTAGCACGTGGGCAAGAATATTTGAAATTTACACATTTTAATCTGCAATGTTTAACCTTTTATTGAAGTAGTCTGCAATTGGTACTTTTAAATTGATTAACAAAAATATGTCTTATATATATTCAAATAACAAAATACCGAGGTTACTGTGAATCAAGTTGAATTGATCTATAAAATAAAACAGCTTTCATATATGTCCAATTTATATGCAAAGTAAGAACTATCTTGAAACTGTAAAATATTTGATCCGGACGAATAATGACACACTGACGCAAAAAAATGGCTAAGATTACATCTGGTATTTCTGGCATAAATGATGAAAAATGAAAATTTTTGTACCAAACAAACCTCTGATATAAATATATATATATATATATATATATATATATATATACATCGGTACAAGTTTCCACGTTGACTGAATTTATAGACATTTTATTTATTCATTTAACTAACAGTCTGCATTCCCTTTCACTTTGTTTAAGAGAATCCATGGTACTTGTTTTGCTTTAAAATAAGAATTAGAGTGAGTACCGATGAAAACCCCAACATCTTATTTGTGCTTCGTTTTTATGGTATGTTATGGACCGATCTATGCTGAGCATCCCATCAAAATGGGGGCTATTTCAATTTTTTGGAAAATGACA
>MJUU01034682.1:26027-59783 GCA_002080025.1 Modiolus philippinarum
ATATATATATATATATATATATATACTCCAAAAAGTTCGGAAATGCACACAAGTATTGAATATAAAAGAAAATAATACGTAGAAAATGCTCCTTAGTCTTTATGAATAATATTCCAACAAAATATACACAATAATCACAATAATGTTCATCTTGAATTCCTACCGGTTTCACCCTTGCGGGGATATTCATGGTTAAACGTTACTTTAACGTTACTAACAGTTACTCAACGTCATAGGTATATTAGAAACAGGAACGATAACTGACGTTCATTATATATAGTGCTGGTAAATGTTAAACGTCTTGTGCAGTGCGTAAAATATACAAAACCATTTACGAAATAAAATCTTGTTCTGGAAATTTATCTGAAATTTTTTTTCAATTTTTGTGAAAAAATGCAATCATTTTCAAGGAAATTTACCCAATTTGGCCAAACAAATGAAAGAAAAAAAGATTTCGGGGATAGATAAAAAAAATCGGGGCGGGAGGCGATCAGAATCTATAATTTTTTTTTTATTATAACATCAATTACTCCCGGTTTTCTCACGTCCTTGTTTTGTCTTTGTTTTTATCAGTTGCCGTTTTTGCCATGTATTTGAACTTTGATTTTTGTCGTCATCGCTATCCTTGTTCCTTTGATATTCTACTGCCGTTTTTTTTCCAGATTTTTGTGAAACTAAATACAAAATCAACAAGTGATAACTGTATTCGCAAGCGAAACACAAAAGTCTCCAAAACGAACTCCCATATCGGATTTCAGAGCATTACGAGACTCCCTCTATAAAAAATTTGGACAGGGATTCCCCTTAAAAATTAATTTATACATGTTGCTGAAATCAAATGATTACATGCAAAAAAAAACATGTTTTTCTCAAAATTATAGGTTTCTGGGTTGGTTTCCATGGCAACCAAATGCACCATTATCCTGTACATTCAATTTCATACCTTGTTTCAAAAAACATTTGGGCAGGGGTTCCCCTTATTACCTAAGTAATAGATATAGCTGTAATAAAAATACAATTATCAACAGTAGTTACGATTTTCTCAAAATTTTAAGTTTTTTGTATAGTTTCAATGGCGACCATAGTTATTTTGAAATTTCTCCATCCATTACAATCAATTTTAAAACCCCTTCCGAAAAAAAATTTGGGCAGGGGTTCCCCTTATAATCTAAGTAATAGATATTGCTGTAATCAAAATACTATTATCAACAAATACTACTATTTTCGCAAAATTACCATCTTTTGGTATGGTTTCCATGGCAACAGTTGTTATTTTGAAATTTCCAATGCCATGGAACTTACTCTTATTTACATGACACACACCTTTCCTATGAAGTTTCATTGAGCTGGTATTAAAAGTTTTTGAGATACAGTGAGAAGTATGGTGCAAAACATTCAAAATTTCATTTTCCCATAGGATTAACATTGGACAACCCCACCCCTTTTTGAGCCCCCCAAATGTACCCTAAATGGACCCCTCCTGAAAAATTTTTCCCGATTGCACATCTAGATATATGGGGCTAACATCGTACAAAGTTTCAAAGCTGTAGGTGTTATGGTCCCTGAGATCTGGTTCGGACAATTTCATTGCGACCAGAATAAAGAAGGGTGGAAGAATAAAAAAAAAAACAATAAGTCTCCCAACTTCATTTGGGAGACTTAATAACATCAATCAGTCTGCCCTGATTTGATGACGTCATCTAGCAACGTAAACAAAATATGGATGAAGCCGAAGCTTGTTCTCGGTTTAGAAGTGTTTTGAAAATGACAAGTCAAAATTTGTTGGTGTCTTAAAAATGAAACCCCAAGGGAAACCTTTTTGATGCTGAAATTTTGAAACAGGGGCTTCGCACTGTAGGTCAGTGAACTCCGTAAGATTTCATCAAGTCAAGAATGACAAGATTGACACTGCAGTTTTACATTGTTATTCCCGGCAAGATTTTTTTCATCTTTCCGATGGGAAAGATGCAGATTTTGAACACTGCTTGATCCGTTCTATTTAAGCATCTCTCAACAGATACATGTACCATACGTATACAATAAAAAAGAATTGGGGTGGTGAGTCTGGGTTTGCCTAAATTTTATTATTGTTTTCTTTTAGCTTGCAACATTCCCCCGTCAAATATGTGATAAAAAGATTTTGACATGTCTATTCCGGTATCTGCCCTGATATCAGCCCTCTACTGATATCTGCCCTCCGCTGCCGCGTCGGGCAGATATCAGGTCTCGGGACTGATATCAGGGCAGATACCGGAATAGACATGTAATAATCTATACTTATCCTAGATTCTAAGCACAATCCACCCGCCCTGTTTTTTTTCAGCCTGCCTAAAAACCATTTTTCATTAATATTACACTTAAAAAAACTAGAAATATATACTCCATTACCCCTCCCCCAGAATAAAGATAAGATCAAATTTTCAAATAGATGGTGTATAATGGCAATGTGTATTGAACATTTTTGCGCCTGTCCCAAGTCAGGAATATGTTGGTCATTGGCTTGCCCTTGTCTTCTGATAATATAGTAAGTGAGAACCGAACCGTCAGTCAAAAGAACGAACAATCCATGGACAAAGGCAACATCGGAAACACTAAGAAACAATGACACCAATTGAGTACGGGATAAAAAAGAAAAATGAAGACACACATACAGATGAACAACACGGACCGAATAAAAACCATCGGTGAGATCAGGTGCACCGGTAGAGTAAGCATCTCCTGCTTCTTATAAGACACCCGCCGTGTTGAACATGTCAACTCCGGTAGTAAAGTCAAATCCGATAGAGGAAAAACAAACTTTAGTTGTAGAGGGAAAGATCTGTTGTTATCTGGGAAATAGATATCCCGTAACGATCGACATAATCGTGATGTCGGCCGTAAAACTTCTGTAGTGATGACATTAAGTTTTTGGTTAATATTTTAGTTTTTTGATATTTGGGTTATTGGATGCGGTTTGTTTCGATTGATTAATTAATTTTTTCACCTTTTTGGGGCCATTTAGAGCTTGTTGTGAGGTTCCTCACTGTATTGAAGACCATACGGTGACCCCTAAATGCTTTGTTTTAGGTAGTTTTAACCTGGATATAGGATGTTTTCTCCTTGACATTTACCCCATTTTTTTTCTTTTTCATATTCTGTGAAAGTTTCAATAAATTTCATCAAGTGGTTTGGGGGGAGTTGTCGCCACAAAGTAAGTACCCGAGGGCGGAAAGGACGACTGAACGAACGGACACCATGATCACTATTCCGCCGGCTAAAGCGGGGGGATAATAAAATTCACCCAACCCATTATAATTTGGATGAATCTAGCAATTTTTTTATAATGTCCTTGGATACAATCTAAAGCGATGGGCCCTGCAATGAATTTTGTGGGCAGTTTTCATTGAGAAAAGTATGCAAATCATGCCAAATTTAGAATTAGTGCATGTACTTTCTTTCACACAAAAAATGCATCCTATCTAATATGGCCCTGACAGCTGTGAACTGGTGTACTGATGTCAACTGATAATGGTCCTTTTTACAGACCATTATATGTACTGACAATCACAACAAAAACATTAAAAATATTTTTTTATAACATATTCAGAGTATAACACTCTACCAAAGATCTAAGTTGGGGAAAAAATTAGGCAAGAAACTTTTATTTTAGTAGTATAGAGTGGTCAGGCGTCTGTACATTCGTCTGTCTGGTCGTATGTACGTCCGCCATAGGGGACTAACTTTGTTGCAACAACACCTCCAATACCACTTGATGAAATTTTCTGAAACTATAACAGAATGTTCAGTACATATTGTCATTGTGCACCAACTATATAGTCAATGGTTTTTTTTTTGCATTGTGAGAGGTAAAATGGACGAGAAATAATGTGTTTTACTCAAATTATTTAACTTTGTTAAATATCAGTTATTGAACCTTTGACCCAAATCTGAAATTAATCAGCTGATCGTTTCTATCTCAGTGCTTTAAAAGTAACCCAAAATAGTTTCCTAAAAATTGACATCATCTAAAAATGGCATCATTTATGTTTTGTTTTTATCATTAAAATATTAATTTGTCCAAATATATTTGTATCAGTTTACAAACCAGTAATAAGTACGGCATTTAATTAATATTCAAAATGGAAGAACCTCGACGTAACAATACACGACGACACAAATACCGAAGTCACTGTAAATGCACTTGCTTTTTTTACCAATATACATAACTTGTATTTTATGCCAATCTGTCAACTTACACGATTAATCTACTAGTTGACGGAATTTAGTATGCTAAGCAATTAAATTCATCGAGTATACAATACTCAGTAATACCTCAGCTCTTGAAGGTTTGAGAAATCTTTCTTGAAGTCTTTTCGCATTTCTCAATGCAATGAGTCTCATTTATGACAATGAACCTTATTATATTTTTCCTCCTTAATTCCTCCTTAAAAAGTGTTTGTCAATAAGTTTTTCTGGTTTTTATATAGCATACAAAAAAATCCCTTTGACAAATCTCCTTCTATTTGCATTGCAATTGCACATAGTGCCCGGAGAACACAATAATTGGTGGATTCTCGAATAGTGCAAAACTTTTTCTGATATCTCGAAAGCCTTATCTCCATATCAAGAAACTTGTATTATTGAATTCAAAGGGTATATTGATATAATAATACATTGCTCATTTGATTTCAAAGTATGAATTCTTGGCAACGACTACCAGATCAGTCGTTTCCTATAACCTGTTGGCAATATTGCCAAATCATCCTCGTCTGAATATGCTAAAATAGGTTTTTATTTCAGGGACTTTAAAAAAGAGAACGAAGTACTTCTGTGTCTATTTTATATATTATACAAAGTGATCTCTAAATAACTTGATCGTCTGATCTTTTCAACGACGTTCATCTTGATGCTGGGGAAAGAAATGCGCGGAACAAGAGTTGAACATTCTGTAGGCGGTTGTGAACAGCCAATCAAATTTTGTAAGAGACTGCTGATGTTCTGGGTTTATATTTGAACTGAAACTTTCGTACAGGAAAATTTTCACCGAGGGTGAATCAATAAAAACGATATACTGGTACCTAAAATTGAGAATAACTACATCAAATTTAAACGATCTCGGATCTTTTTTATCCGATCAATGCCTAAAAATTTATCAATACAAATGTCACATGAAAGTGATGCATTACACCAGCAGGGGATGTGACGAACACGGCATGGTTCCAAATAAGTACAGCTTAACTTAAGGATAAGCAGCAAAGTGAGGGACTTCAAGTGTTGTGGAATGCCTGAAACTGAAATCCTGTGTTCTATAAAGAAAATTATTATGAGTCACCACCTAAGCTGTCTGTTAACAGAATTAAGTGCAAACTGAAAGAACTTGGTGTTTGCACCAGTCGACAAAGCTTCAAACAACGTTGCCATCATCTGAAAAAAAAATACTATATCGATGTCCAAAAAAAAAAACGAATTGGCAAAGTCTAGCACTTTTAAACGTACAAATGATGAATTATGACGAGAAACGCTCACCAAACAACATTACAAGGACAGAAACACTTTAAGTTCCAACTAAAGATAACACCCTACCTACTATGTACTGGATTCCTAAACTTCACAAAAATCCCTACAAACATCGTTTCATTTAGGCTTCAAGTAATTGTTCTACCACAAATTTGTCCATCAATTTAACCAGTGCACTCACTTGATAAAGGAGTTAGTCAAAAACTATTGTGAAAAAACATATCAAAACTCTGGTGTAAATTACTTTTAGAGTGTAAAAAATTCTATTGAAGTTTTAGATAAATAACAATCTATGGATAGACCAGTTTCATCTATTGACAGTTATGATTTTTCTACACTTTATACAACTCTTAATTCCACATAATTTGATTAAATCTAAATTGGGTGAACTTATTAAATGGTCTTTTAAATTTTCGGGTCTCCAGTTTATTTGCTGCAACAAAAAGCAAGGATTCTTCTCCAATATCTCTGACAACAATTATTGCTCCTTGACATGTGAAGATATGATTAAGGCACTGAATCTGTTGCTAGACAACATTTACGTTCGTTTCGGCACCATTGTTTATCATCAGGTCATTGGAATCCCCATGCGTACTAATTGTGCACCTCTCATTGCAGATCTTTTTCTGTTCTGCTACGAACGGGAATTCATGAAAAAACTACAAAATGGAACTGTACCAAATAGTGATAAACTTATTTCTATTTTCAATGATAATAGCAGGTATATTGACGATATCCTTACTATTGACAATCCCCAGTTTTTGGCTTATGTTGACACCATTTACCCACAACAACTGACACTTAATAAGGCAAACAATGATTCTAAATACTGCCCTTTTCTGGATCTAAGTATCACCATTGTCTCTGGTAAAATAAAAACTAAAGTTTATGATAAACTTTACTATTACTAATTTCCCCTTTATTGACGGCGACGTTCTCCTAGCTCCATCCTACGGGGTGTATATATCTCAACTTGTACGATTCGCTCGCATTTATTCCACCCTTGATGATTTTAATAAGCGTAACCTTACTCTTACATCCAAACTTTTACAACAAGGTTACAGATTTCATAAATTATTAAATACTTTTAAGAAGTTTTACAGAAGATATGAACATTTGATATCTAGATATGACGTGACTCGCAAACAGCTAATTACAAAGGGCATTTCTCATCCTTGATTTTATGGAAATGTTGTTAAAAAATGTCAAAAACTTATAAATAATCCAGAAAAACTGGGAGGTAACTTACATTTTTACTTAAAAGTGGATATCGAAGAGATATTCTGAACAAATCCGTTAAATTGGCTTTGGATTCCAGTGACCTGAAGACTTTACATTTATACTGGCCTCTCACTGATACTGCCGATGTCCACTGAAATACATGAAGACTCTTTACCAAACCCTTCGGGGAGTTTTGAGTTTGATTTTCTTCCGTAGTGCGACAGTGTTTTACCAGCAGACTAGATTCCTTGAGCTAACCGGCAGTTTAGCGGCGATCGCTCTTTGACCCTTCTTTCAAAATTACGTTTTGTCATATGCTTTTTCTGTTCCAAGATAGTGGTCATTGAGTTAGTAGTCTCCCTGTATTGGGTTTTATTCGCATGTTTATGATACTATAGGGAAACGGGATAGAGGAAGGGGAGGTTTGGGTACTCATAAACGGGTTTAACCCTACCACTGGATGTTGCTAGTGCCGGTACCAAGTCCGGCTATCCCGAGTTCCTATCGTTATTTATGTTTTCATTATTGTTTTTCTGGTGCAGTTTGCTTGTAAATTGTGGCATGTGATTGTAGTTCCTGGCCATTGTAGGTGTTTGCTGTTATCCTGTTTTTGTAATTGAATAATGAAATTATATTTCTTAAAATTCAATGCGAGTCTATATAAGATAAATACCCTAAGTTGGTCCAAGTTTAAAGGTGTGCGGAGGATAGAGTTGTTTGCCAAGAGAAATAAAAAGTTACACTTCTAGATATCAAACGCTTTGCTGAATTAATAGAAATGAAAGAAAAAAATTGCGATGAGCGCAGGGAAAAGGACTACTTTTTTCTGAAGTAATAAATAAATATAATAAAGATCACATATTACTATCAACCCCTATTGTTGGAATGGTGGAATTGCCATGTGGACAAACGAACTCTTCTTCAGTATCGGTATTTATTTGCTTAACAATTTCGATAATTCTCTGCCTCCACGCTTATGTCATTTATTAAATTGATGTATTAGTCTTTTTCCTGTTAAAGTGTGAAAAAGCAATGATAACTATAAAAACTGGCTTACTCGCCTTTCCTGTAAAGCGCACAAATACCGTAAGTGTTCATAAATTTGATGTCTAATAATTTCATTGATAAAGTAAGTAATAAAGGTTCTCTTTTCGTTGAATTTATCAATGTTTAATCTTAAATAATTTTATGAACTTGTAATCATGAATGGTAAAAAATTCGGAGAAATCAACTCACTGAGTAAGCGTTACTGTTATCTATCGGTAATTTTCATGAGTTTTCTTTCATCTTGTGAGGCAAATATTATCAGTATTTGCTCCTGCTTGGATACAAAAATTATTGGCAAAACGTATCTTAGGCCACACCTACTTTGTCAATCAACACATCAAAATAAAGAAAGAAAGATACATTTACAAAAAACCGTAAGGATCGTACATTCCTTTTACTCAATTGTCAATAACCGGGTTTATTGAAAATTTATTTGTATTTTTCAAAATTTGCACTATTTTAATTTTGTCCTGGAAGTCAACGATGTCTAACAAATTCACCTGTTCACTTTGAAAATTGTTTACACGTTCTCTTATTTTAGAATAACTGAAGTTTTCAATACATATATATATTGTATTCTTTTGGCAAAAATATATATTAAAAATTGTGCGCCTTGTCGAAATTATTACACGAAACAACCAGAGGCTCCCAGGAGCCTGTATCGCTCACCTGGCTTCAGTTGACACAATCAAGTTAACATTGTAAGTTATACAGTTGATCTTCAGTTTCTCAAACTTTCGTAGCTCAAACACCTCCAATATCTTGAACTGGTTTTAAAGTCTGATCATGTTTTAATATATTTCTTTGTTGGGTTTTTTTGACAAAAACGTTCTTGCTAAGGACCACTTTCGACACCAGTTTTGAAGTCAAGATGTCATTTTGAAAATGGCAATCAACAAACAATTTTCAACATTGGTTTTGAAGTCGCAACATCAATATCTACTTGGAAATCAAATTTCATTGAAATCGGACAATGTTGAATTTTCCCGCATTTTTAGGCGGCCATTTTAAAAATGGCAGTCAACGAAAAATTTTTAACATCAGTTTTGAAGTTATGACATCAAGACCAATTTGGAAACCAAATGTCATTGAATCGGACAATGTTGAATTTTCCCGTCTATTTTGGCGGCCATTTTGAAAATGGCGGTCAACGAACAATTTTCAACACCAGTTTTGAAGTCGCAACATCAATATCTATTTGGGAACCAAATTTCATTGAAATCGGACAATGTTGAATTTTCCCGCCTTTTTTGGCGGCCATTTTGATAATGGCGGTCAACAAACAATTTTCAATACCGGTTTTGAAGTCGCAACATCAATATCTTTTTGGAAACCAATTTCATTGAAATCGGACAATGTTGAATTTTCCCGCCTTTTTTGGCGGCCTTTTTGAAAATGGCGGTCAACAAACAATTTTCAACACCGGTTTTGAAGTTGCAACATTAATATCTATTTGGAAACAAAATTTCATTGAAATCGGACAATGTTGAATTTTCCCGCCTTTTTAGTCGGCCATTTTGAAAATAGAGGTCAAGGAACAATTTTCAACATCAGTTTTGAAGTCGCCACAGCATGGAAAACATTTCATCAATTTACACTTAACCTTCATCTTCTATAGTTTTGGAAATAAAAGATGAAAAATACGAAAATTTTAAAAATTCGGTGAAAAAAGTGCAATAACTCCTACAAGGGTTTATGGATTTTTCTTCAAAATTTCAGGATGGATAGATCTTGATATGCTGAACTTTTTTTGCAATTTACACTTGACCTCTATCTGTTACACTTTTTGATATAAAGAATAAAAAATTCAACAATTTTGAAAATTTAACGGAAAAAGGGCTATAACTCATAGATGGGTTTTCAGATTTCCTTCAAAATTGCACATTAGATAGATCTCATCATGCTGATCATTTTTACCTCACGTCAGATTTTTGATATCTGTAACGGTTTTCGAGTTATTAGCCAAAACTTTAATTTACCCCTATGTTCTATTTTTAGCAATGGCGGCCATGTTGTTCGACAGAGGGACAAACTGAACATCAGTTTTAGAAGCCATACCCTGATGATGATTCAGGCCAAGTTTTGTTTAATTTGGCTTAGAGGTTTCAGAGGAGAAGATGTTTGAAATTGTTGACGGACAGACCTGCAAAAATTTTGAAAATTTAACGGGAAAAGGGCTATAACTCCGAGATGGGTTTTCAGATTTCCTTCAAAATTGCACAGTGGATAGATCTCATCATGCTGATCATTTTTACACCTTGTCAGATTTTTGATATCTGTAACGGTTTTCGAGTTATTAGCCAAAAACTTCAATTTACCCCTATGTTTTATTTTAGCAATGGCGGCCATGTTGTTCGACAGAGGGACAAACTGAACATCAGTTTTAGAAGCCATACCCTGATGATGATTCAGGCCAAGTGTGGTTTAATTTGGCTTAGCGGTTTCAGAGGAGAAGATGTTTGAAATTGTTGACGGACGGACGACAGACGACAGACGACGGACGCATAGTGATGGCAATAGCTCACATGGCCTTTTAGGCCAGGTGAGCTAAAAATGACTAATGTAAAAAAAAATTCAACATAAGGTTAGTCATCAGTTAACACTAGAAATAAAGTATTTATCACCAGACACAAACAGGAGGGGATACTTGTTTTCACCAAGTGTGTTAATAACCCTCCACCTTAATCCAGAGGCACCTAGTTTTTATTGTACTTAATAATTCACGGGTTAAAACAGTTATATAACTATAACAATTACAGTTTAAAAGTGACTTATTTGATTTTTCTTTAATATTCTGTCTTGATAGAGAATAATAATCGGTATATACATCGGTCGGAGTGGGTCTTGATTTTTAAGATCATTAAACCTCCTTCTCGGCGATTGATTTCTGACATCACACTGCACTCGTTAATATAAAGATTAAGGGTTAACAAAAGACAAATGCCACTTGATCAATAAAACGTATGGTTAATGTAAGAAATTTGAATAAAGTATATTTATATAGACTATTAATTATTTAATATATAGAAAAATGTACAAGAGACGAAACTTTTAACGGTTATTGGTATTGTAAATGAGTCAACGGGTCGATGCCACTGCTGGTGGACTGTTAGTCCCCGAGGTTATTCACAAGCCCAGTAGTCAGTACTTCGGTGTTGACTCTAAAGACTATTCTATTTGGAACCTTACGGTATCTAAATTTTTGTAAGTTTGTTGAAAACTAAGGAAAATCTCCCTCAGGCACAGCTCTGTCCTTAGCTAATTTTGGCTTTCTATTTAGATAATATTGGTTATTTGTTCTCTTATCAGATTTAAACATCTTTGAGTTCGTGGTCTTCCATACGTTTAGATATTATCTGCACTGAAGAGACATATAGTTTCGAAATGCATATATGCAGAACCTAAATTCACAGTAACTTCGGTATTTAGTTATGTCTTATATCCGAAAAATGATTACGAACAAGAAATCGAAGCAGAAATAACTGAAATTAAAAAAATTACTATTACGTACCTGATAATAAACAGAATAGTGACAATAACACAAGATCCAGCCAGTGTGCCATTAATGATAATCAGCAAACCTACAGAATATCAAGAAAGCTTTAAAAAAATAAATGATGAAAACGGGAAGGTTTGATATATTTTACAGGAATAATGGAGTAAATATATGTCAAGTGCCGCAAGAGGGAATATTTTTCAGCAGGCTTACTTATCAAATGAACATACATACATATATTAAATTTGAAGTTGAGAATATGAAGTCATGGAAGTTGCAATTTCTTATTTATAATCATGATTGTGTGTTCGTTTAACAAAGGTTTCAGTTGTAAAATAAACGAGAATACAAAAATACAAATTGGTTTTCTGTCGAAATAAGATGATATAAATAACTAAATACCCAAGTTATTGTGAATTTAGTTTTTACTATAAAATAGTCTAAGTTCTTTCTCCTAAAAATACGCTACATTTATTTTTTCGTAAAATGCACATCTTGACGTTAAAAACATACAGCCTAGTCTATGTAAAAGATATGTCAAATGGATTAAACGATTTCCTTTTGCTATTATGAAATAATATGAATAGCCTTATTTAAAATGGTATTAAATCCAATAAATTATGATAACTCCTAAAAACTTTGTCGAATCAGATTAAGTGTAGTATGCATGCATATTAACATGTCAAAAATATACGTTCTAGCAGATACAGGCTACATATGTATAGCAGTTGGAGAGGTGTGGTGTGCATATGGTCTCTCTTATTATGAAATAAGGAAAAATGATATGCTGAAAAGGCCCATTTGTACTACAAAATTTATCTAAAGTGGAATGCAGTATAATATGCACAGGTATCTACACATCGTATTAATACATGTACATCATATCAAAATAGTGAAAAATCCGTCCTGTATTAGCCACAGGAATATTTTCTACTTTAACGAACTGCTGAGAAATTATCACTGCTTAGATAATTGTTCAGAAAACGCAGTATATGAGTAAACGGAAAAGACATTAAAAATTATTTTTCAACTTAACCAGTTTGCATTTTTTGTTAGGTGGTATTGGCAATAACAAAATACCGAAGTTACAGTTAATTTATTTTCTGCATATGCGCATTTCGACAACTAATGTCTCATCAGTGCAGATATTACCAAAACATTTGGCAGTCAATTATCCAAAAACTTGTAAAATCTGATAGAGAACACATAACGAAATTTTGTAAATTTTAGATGTTGCAAGTTTCAATTAAATCGGTTTTCGGGTCAGCACCGAAGTGCTGACTACTGGATTGGTGAATACCCTAGGGGACTAACAGTCCACCAGCAGACGCATCGGCCCAGTGGTAATAAATTTACAGTTAATTTATTTTCTGCATATGCGCATTTCGACAACTTATGTCTCATCAGTCCAGATATTACCAAAACATTTGGAAGTCGATTAACCAAAAACTTGGGAAGGCTGATAGAGAACACATAACCAAAAGGATCTAAATAGAAAAGCAAAATTTCAGCTAAGGACAGAGCTATGCCTGAGGGAGATCCTCCTTTGTTTTATTTTATTCAAATGATTTATTCTCATAATGGCTTTTAAAGTAGAAGGTATCACGAGCGACACTGTTATCAGACGTATTATTAGGTATGCTGACGCTACCAGCCAAAGATCGAAAGATACTCACACACATTGTTTAATGATTATGTTTTGTTGTTGTTGCCTCGTTGAATTTAAAATCGACTTCAATGTATCATGTGCATGTGGCTTACACAATTTACCATGTCTTAATTGACAAAATCCACGACAACGACATCCGACGCACGTTTTAGACAGTAATTTAAATTTAAGACCCGTTAACACAATTTATTCTATTCGATTAGTTATTAATGTTTTTGTGATATATTATTGTTTTATACATTTCGGTGTATAAAGTCCAAAATCACAATGCTAATCAAAGAAATACTTATGTTAAATTATCTTTTTTATATAAAAAGACTGAAAATTAGAAAATATACACAGGGAACGACCATTTGATTTTTATGGGGNATTTAAAATAAAAAGGCAGGACGCCAAAAATCTAGAAAAAAATAACCAGGACAGTACTTGTCCTGAAAAAAAAATGCAGGATGGTAGATTTGGCTGTATAATTTAAGGATATTGAAAAGAAAAAGTCAGGCGCGCGTATGTGCGCAAAACAAATGCAGGCTTTCAATTTTCCAAAAATAAAAAGGCAGGATGGAAAATTTGACCATAGCCCCCCATAAAAATCAAATGGTTGCTCCCTTATAAAATACATATTTCTTTTTTCGCTATTTAAAATAGTTCTCATGAAATCGAACTTGATGTTTCTATTCTGAAGAACTGCATTTCTCAGTATGTAAAAATTCGAAATTTTCATGAAACCTGCTTGAAAATGATACCAACTCTTTTCGATCCCCTGATATATATTAGCAAATATTCCCTTCTTAAAATTTTTATGCACTAGAGAGTTTGTTACTCTGAAAATATTTTGATCATTATCAATTAAAACAATCGAAAGGTAAATGTGCTTGTTATTTTTGTGTTTTTTAAAAATGAGGCTGGAAATTAATAATCAGTACATGTTTTGATATATTTTTGTTTTTTTTTGTCCTTATTACAATTTTTGCCGACTCCGTTAATGTGTTCGTGTTAAACGTTCGATGATACAATTTCAAAGCTTTGTCGAGCATGTACCTGGTGATTCTGAAGCAGAGTCGTTGCTGTCTGAAGAAACATTATCCAGAAAACTTGAATTACCATTGATAACAGTGTATTTTGTTGATGAGTTTGAATCTAGTAAAAATAAAGTTTTATGGAGGTTAAATAACAAGCATGTTATAAATGGTTTTCTTTTTCTTGTTTTTATTGTTATGAGTAGTACAATGTATTAGGTATGCAATAATATGTTTAATTATTAAGTAAAGTCCCCTTATTTATAAATTCCTAATACCTAATGAAATAACTTGCTAAAACCTAGTAAGTCGCGAACTCGGTTCAGGACTAACTTGATTGAGCAGCGTTTCTAACTCAATCCTTGATTTACTACAAATTCTAATTTTAAACTCTGTAGATGATCAATTAATCATACTTGCATTAAGGAAGGTTAATGACTGAAGTTTCGCTTCAAGAAGTTATAAAATCAATCTAAGATTTATTGATCCTTGATTATCTGATGGTCTGTTATTCCGATCGGAGCCATTTTTCTTGGTTATGACAAACAATTATTTTGCCTCATGTGTTAACCTTTTATTTAAAGTACATTTTATTTTATCAATTTTTAACATTATCACTAAAAATAATTGTAAAGGAATATGTGTTTGCCTATTTTGTTTTTTGAAATACGGAGTGTATGGCCCTGTCACACTATCGCACAACACCAACGTGTGCCCAGCGTGTGAGAACATTTTCGTACACGCTGGTATGCGTTGAATAAGTTAGAGGCACGTTCGTAACACGTTACAAACACGTCGACACACGTTGGCGTGCGTTGTTGAACATTGAGTGCGTCGCAAAATTTTTAACATTCTCAAAATTTCACGACGTTCGCCAACGTGTTGTTGATAAGTTATGCAGACAATAGACGAACGCTATAGGTGCGTTATGCACGCAATGTGTGCGATATGTAGCAGTTTGTCGAAAGTTGTTTTAAACGTGTGAAGAACGCAAACCGGGCGTCCTTTCCTTGTAACTGATGAAGCGTATGATCCAATGTTTCCTTATAAAAATAATGGTCAAAGAGTAAGACGAAAATACAAAGTAATGTAAATAGCTGACTTATTTAAGTGTCATACTGACATGTTGTTTTGAATAGAAAAAAGAAGGGAAACGGGGAATATGTCAAAGAGACGCCGACCCAAAGGGGAGTAATAAAAACTCAAAGCCACCATAAGATCTTCAGTGAACGGTAAGAATACCCCACACCCAACGGCAGGTCGTAGTTGGCCCCTGACTAAAGAGTAATCAAGTTCAGCGAAATAAACATCATCCTAGACTCCTATAGACATAAAGTAAACTAACTAGAAAAAAGACAAGACACACAAAGGCTTAATAAATTTCCTGACTTAGGACAGGCGCAAACCTGCTGTGGTGGGGTTAAACTAGTTTAACTGGGCCCAAACCTTCCCCCTATAGCCAATATGATAAATAAAAAAACAATCGTAACAACAGTCAAATTCAGTTAGAAACACGACTGAGTCAATTGTGAAAAATGAAACGGAAAGAAGTTTATTATTTTTTTTTAGAAACATAGCCGTCCTGCAAATCTGTCGTATTTTTAGGTGGCATTTCTATCCATTTCTACATTTTCAATTGACATTTCGATGAAGAATTTAAAGCTGATCTTATAAAGATAGTCAAAGCGCTATACATACGCTATATGAATGCTAGAAGACCGTTGTGGATGCGTTCGGTGTAAGTCAAGTACGTCAAGTTCGCTAGTCAAACGCCTTTGCAACGTTGTCATACGCTGTTACACGTTTTGTGATTGTTGCATACAAGTTATGGATAAGTTTGCCGTGCGTTTTGAAAAAAGAGAATTTCTTCAATTTCTTCGGTGTGTGCCAACGTTCTTATAAAAATTCGCGAACTTCGGCACACGTTGGCTAGAACGTGATAGTGTGACAGGGCCTTTATAAATTTTTATTTTCATGCAAAGGAATTTATTTCACCACGAATTTGCATATGCAAAGAGGTTTCTTATATTTTTACTCAAAGCGCTTTCACTTTCTTTATAAGCTGTTTGACAAGGGATTTGAAAACCTAATTCTGCTTCCAGTAATTTTATAAAATCATGAAAGACTTGTCTCTTCTCTCTTAAAAATGATCTGATAGTTTGTGAATTAACAAAATCAGAAAATTCGCTAAAATATTTCAATTTCAATTTTTTAAACTGTATAAATGATGACTCATTTGTAAGTGTTCTGTCACAAATATATAGAATACAGTTCTCACTATTCAGGCACAATGTCCACAATGGAAGTGAGCAATCCTTCTGTTGGTATCTGATTTCACCATTTATTCTTGATACTGCCATGCACAACACTGAAATATAAACATATGCATACTGTCATCCGGATAAAACTCTTGTCCCAAATGAACATATTCTGATCAAAACTGACTTCGACTCTAGTACAGGGCATATGTTAACACCTCCACATTGAAGATTTAAACTCTAAAAGCCCTAAATGACGCAATGGATAGTCGTGTTCTAATGATGCGAAATAACTATCTTATCATAATTCAGTTTACTTCTTGGATCGAAATATTTCTCATACTTAGAAACTAACAGTTTCATGTGATAATTTCATTGAAGATGTTTTTCGGAATTTCTATTCCATATTACTGTAATTTATATCATTCACAACGATACATCTGCAATTCTGCTTAAATTTGCATTAAAGGAGGCATTTGCAGAGCATACGAGGAATACCTTCGAACGTATCTACTGATAACCTCAGATTTTTGTAGATGTTCATCTGCTATTGCCTTTTTGTTGAATTGATGGCTAATTTTGTTTTTTTTTTTCGCTTGTCTTCATATGTTTTGACTCTCTACTAATTCTTTTTTGGACTTTTTATGGTGTGTTGATATGATACTCGCTTACAGATGTTTCCTTTTAAAATATCGAGTTGTTTTATGAAATGAATGAATGATAGCAACTAAATTATTCGTAAGCATTATGAAATAGCCATTATTAATTTGATATGAAAATATATATGTTGCGAAATGACCACATGTAAGCATATATTAACAAAATGAAAATGATTTAAAATACCACATTTAAAGGTAAAGAAAACAAAAATGTACATATTAAAAAAAAGAACTTATATGACTAAAAGTAGACGGTTAAATGCGCTAGGCTTCGGTCGTATGTCCATCAACTTTAGGGCAAATGGGTTTAGTGCAGTAGTCAATTTGAGAAGGCATGGCCACAAGGCAGTTTCTTTTTTTATGCGAACGCAAAATTTTTGCGGGCGTATTATGGTACGGCGCAGTCATCGGCGTCTGTGGCCAGCATAACTTTGTTTCTAGTGGACGGATCATCTTCAAATTTCAGTATGTGGTTTCTTGCATAAGGGCAATCCCGGGTTTTTATTTCGGGTTTGTGGCCCCACCCGTTTCAGAAAAAGGGGCCAAAAAGGGTTAAAATTGGGTATTTTTGTGTCTGTGGACAGCATAACTTTGGTTTCATTTAACGGATGATTTTCAAATTTGAGTATGAAGTTTCTTGGAACATGCTTTAGCCCAGGCTATAATTTTATGTTCCGAGCCCCGCCCGTTTTAGAAAAAATGGCCAAAAAAAGGTTAAATTAGTTGTTTTTACATATTTGACCGTAGAATCTAACCGTTCACGAGATAAATGGGGCCCAAAGTGGGCGAATTTCAAAATTTGAATTTTTTTTTATTTTTAGTCCGATTTTGATGCAATTTTTTCCAAAGGATTCCTTATGAAAAATTATAGCGCTCTACTATTTGATTTTTAATAACTTGTTTCCTTACCCAGCTACGAGGGGCCAAAGGGGACCAAAATCATAAATTTACAGATAACCTAAAATTTTTATTTTTCATCGGATTTCGTTGGGTTTTTTTTCTTTGGATTCCTGTTGATGTAGGCTTTCAGAAGTATGTCAACGGATTTGGCGTAGCTCTTACCGTTTCCGAGCTATTAGGGTTCAAAGGGGCCACAATTGCAAATTTGCAGATTGCCTGAAATTTTTATTTTTCATCGGATTTCGATGGGATTTTTTTCTTTGGATTCCTCTTGATATAAGCTTTCAGTAGAACGTCAATGGATTGGGCGTACATGTAGCGTACAAGAGGAATCATAAGGAGTCATAACGGCTAATTTTTATTTTCCCTAGTTTGCGTCCATCTAATTATTGTGTCAAGCTCTTTCGTTTGTCCATACTCACTTTAAATTACACTTTTTCAAATTTCAGTGGACGACATGCTGCGGTCGTATCATGCTGCGCTAGGCGTAGCCCTTTATTATCTATCAGAATCCTCATTGCATACTAAATAAGTAATTTGAAACACGCAAACATTTTGTGGAACATGCTTTCCTTAAAGTTTAAATATGCGTTTGTCATCAATGCTTTCGTCAGTATTCATTCCCTAAGTAAGATTTTGACTTATCATATTAGTATAAACCACATTCCTCATTAACTGTAGTGTTTGCTTTTTCGAAAATGGCTCGATTGCACTCTGCATGAAATTGATATTTTTTCAATTCAATGTATAACAACAACCACTTCATCATTATAAAAAAGGTAGGATATGTAAATCCAATATATGTTCATTTAGTGTAAAATAGAATTTAAAAAAAAAAACTATTCATTTTCGGTTTTTGAAAGTGTTTTTTTTTGTCATGATATTGACATTAGCTCCGTTTCCCGGTTAATAATGTTTATCTAGGAAATTTGTAAAATATCTTCATAAAAAGCACGTTGACATATACAATTTTAGCTTTACCCCTACGTTTAGCCAAAAAAAAAAGACTTCCGAATTTCTTGAAGATAAAGACTATAAAAGTGCAATACTGTTACTAATGCTCGTCTTTGTCAAAAAAGATACCGATTTCTGATGGTTTAAACTTGAAGTATCTAAGCCATGTATCTGTTCCATCTGTTCTATGTAAAGGAAGAATTGGACACTTATTTACTGCGTCTATCCAAGTTGATTCATAACCATCTGTAATGAACAAAGAAAAAATACACCAAATGAACATATATATTCAGGGTATTCCAGTCAAGTTACATAAACAAACGGCGTTGTTAGACCCGCTCCCCAAGAACCAAACAATCAGGTCATCAAATATGGATTCATCATTAGCATGGGACAGGAAAATCCATATATATTACGGTTATTGAAACCCACTAGTTCCATTATAGCTGCAACACGTTAAGATGTTATGCTTTTAATAAACAACAAACTACCGAAGTTCTTGTACAAATGGTAAAAATCGTTTGGTTATGAAAAAATGCGAATGTTTGTACCTAGAAACCATCAGCACTGTATAAAATCGTCTTATATCAGTGAAAAATTTTATGTTATATTTCTTAGCTTTAGTTTATCGTCCACGAGTTTTCAGTCATTGTAATAACGGACCGCAATAAGTTGTTGAAATAATATTCTGAAATCTCATAAAGACTGTCCCTAAATATTAAAGGGATATTACAAAAAGGCAAATTTTAATCTCTGATATGTAGTTTCCCAGCAAACTATTTTTTTTTTATATACATTTAACTAAAAAGTAATTACAACTAGATTTGCAATTGCAAGCAATAGCTGATGTCGCCCCAGACGTCCAAGTCGATGATTCCATCTTGTTTGTAGTGTCAAAATCTACCAAGAAATCAATTTTCGGTGAAATCGGACAATGTTGAAATTTCGACGTATTTTGGCGGCCATCTTGAATATGGCGGACATTTTGCAAAATTTTTTCGCATGAATTCCTTCCTCTCATCTTATTAAACATTTATACAAAATACGAACAAATTCTGCCTTTCAGTTCCTGATTTATTGAAACCTCAATATTTTGACGTAAAATGGCGGCCATCTTGAAAATGGCAGCCATTTTGAATATTTTTGTTAGTGCATGCACATCTTCTCATGTTGGTTCAACTTTGTGCCAAGTATGAATGAATTCTGTCCAGTCATCTTTGAGAAAATAGCCGGACAAAATTATTGGAAGAAAATAAAAGAGAAAAGCAATAACAATACTAGATTTGCAATTGCAAGCAATAGCTGATGTCGCCCCTGGCAGCCAATTCGATGATTCCATTATGTTCGCAGCGTCAAAATGTACCTATAAATCAATTTTCATTGAAATCAGAGGTCTTGGACACCGGAAACGTTTTCCCCATATTCTAAGCAACCTTCCTCTTAATTTTCATCCAATTCTGAGCACTTTGATTTTTCTGCCTTTTTTGTCGTTTCCATTGCAACCGGTGCCATATTGAAGTCTTGGACATCAGAAACCTTTCCCCCATGTCCTCAGCAACCTTTCTCTAAATTTTCATCCAATTCTGAGCACTTTGATTTTCCCGCCTTTTTTGCTGTTTCCATGGCAACCGGTGCCATATTGAAGTCTTGGACTTCGGAAACCTACACCCCATGTCCTAAGCAACCTTCTGTAAATTTTCATTCAATTCTGAGCACCTTGATTTTCCCGCCTTTTTTTGCCATTTCCATGGCAACCGGTGCTATTTTGAAAATTTTTGTTGGTGCATGCACATATCCTAATGGTGATCCAACTTTGTGCCAAATAAGAATGAATTCTGTCAAGGCATCTTTGAGATTTTATGATTTTTATTGAAATCCGAAAAATTTCAAATGTTGACGTAACTTGGCCGCCATCTTGGAAATGGCAGCCATTTTGAAAAAAAATTTTGATGGAGGTACATCCAACTTTGTACCAAATATGAATGAATTCTGTCCAGGCATCATTGAGAACTGGCGTGGACAAAAAGAGGTGGAAGAAAGAAACAATAATAATAATAATAATAATAATAATAAATAATGAATAATAGAGAAACAGACAAAGAACAATATGTCGTCCCGACTACGTCTGGGGCGACATAATAATGGCCTGGTAATAATCCAAAAGCATCGATTCAAATGGATATAATCGAGAAACAAATAAAACAGAATACAAATTTAACAAGAAGCCAAAATTAGCAAAATAGCATTTCGATAACTTCAATACTGAACTTCCCAGTTTTGGGGAAAAACATTCCTTCATCTTCGGTATATGGCGTCTACATTTCACAACTCATTTGCTATCACCGTTCGTTTCTATAGATTGTATACAGTATTTGTAAACATAACGAAAAAAAAATCTGATACAGCAAAGCCATGTTCAACAAATTTTGCATTTGTTAAGGTCCTTTCAATAAATTGACAGATCGTTACATTTTTTTTTCAAATACTCAATGACATGCTTACCCTTCCGGAGCACCTGATGTCACTCCCGGTTTTCATGGGAGTTCACACTATGAGTGCCTTAGTTCTTAATGTTATCTTTTTATTTCCGTGCATTGTAGCTGTCTCACGTCCTTGTTTTGTCTTTGTTTTTATCTGTTACCGTTTCTGCCATGTCTTTGGACTTCGATTTTTGTAGTCATCGCTTCCCTTGTTCCTTCGGTATTCTACTGCCGTTGACATAGACATATCTGAGTTGATACAAGTACACTATGAATTAATACTAGACATATCATTTGCAGTGTGATAGATGTCATGAATATTGCAGATTACAGTTATTTTTCCAGAACACCTGATGATACCTAAAGTTTTGTGAGTTTTACTGGTTATCCTTTTTATTTGTTTTATCGTTGTCCTGTTATTTGTATTAAATATGAATTGCCGTGTTTATGGATTTTGTATCATTCCCCATTTTATGCCTATTTGCTTCGGAATTTGTTTGCCCAAGCACAAATCCTAAAACCAATTCTGCAACAGCTTTACATTTAAGGATGCTCGCTGGTCACATTTGGGTAATTTTCGGTTTTCTCTTATCCAATCAACAGCATTATAATTTTTTGCCCACAAAACCGTATATTTTGTTTGATAATTTCATTTTATACATCTTTAGCAGCATTATGACATAATCTCAATAAACCCCATCTATTTAGTCACATTCGTTCATTGATAAACATTGCTTATGATAAACCTATATACACTTTAGAGGAGTTAAGTTTCCTGTCAAAATATTAATCACTAATATCTCAAAAACGAAAGCGGAAATCTTTATTTTTTTCACTTAAATTACTTCTTTTCATTTGTCTAATAGAAAATCAGTTTTATTTGAAATTCTAATATATTTTCAAACTGACCAGCGAACATCTTTAATAATTTACCTCCTTTGCAAAAGACTTTATTTGTTTCGACGCTGCAGTCTTTTACATTCATAGTCTTGTTCTCTATAGCAATACATTGGTGTTTGTAGCTGGCATTGCATATTATGTTAGTATCTATATTTTTATCTGAAATATATTTTAAATGACAGACTGCCAGAAAATCAGAATGATCATATGGGAGAAATTAGTATTAGCAAAAATCATGACAAAACATGTAACTCATTCTTTCAGAGAAAAGAATTAATTCAATCATCATAGTAGAGAAAGAATTTACCATAACTGATACAATCAAGAAACACGGCTAAATAAAAATAACTGAAGTAGCTCTAGCATGATACAGTTGGTAATAAACTTTTTATTCAAAAATATAGTTCAAGGATATTTTTCAATGCATGGCCGGTGATATTTTTCACTCGAACAAACTTTTGGACAGCACAATTACACAGCCTGAATATTCCATGCAGCTGCATTAAATACATTTGAAGTGTTTTAATTTTTTATTTCATCTTTTTTTACATTATTAAGTGTGCCTTTGTATTAGCTCACTTAATCAAAAGGGTCAGTGTGAGCTATTGCCATCACTTAGCGTCCGTTGTCTGTCGTCCGTTAATTTTTTACATTTTCATCTTCTCTGAAACCACAAAAGCAAATTCAATTAAACTTTGCAGGAATGATGTATGGAAGGTCCTTTACAATGATTGCTCATTTCCTTCTGAACCGATAAA
Organism: Modiolus philippinarum; assembly: GCA_002080025.1. Lineage (NCBI taxonomy): Eukaryota > Metazoa > Mollusca > Bivalvia > Mytilida > Modiolidae > Modiolus > Modiolus philippinarum. The sequence goes on from MJUU01034682.1 coordinate 48,882, forward strand.
AACATGGCCGCCAGCGCGGAACTACACCTGAAGGGTTAAACATTCGACCCTATGGAAAAAAAAATCACATTTTCGTCTTCTCTGAAACCACAGAAGCAAATGCAACCAAACTTTACAGGAATGATGTACTAAAGGTCCTTAACAAAGATTGCTCATTTCCTTCGAATCCGATTAAAAACATGGCCGCAAGCGCGGAACTTAGATTAATATTGGACCCTATTGGAAAAATCACATTGTCATCTTCTCTGAAACCATTAAAGCAAATTCAACAAAATTTTACAGGAATGATGAACTTAAGGTCCTTTACAAAGATTGCTTATTAAGTTCTGATCCGATAAAAACATGGCCTCCAGCACGGAACATAAATTAAAATTGGACCTTATGTGAAACATATTTTATCTTTTCCTCTGAAACTACTGAAGCAAATTCAATCAAACTTTACAGGAATGATATACTAGATGTCTTAACAAAGATTGATCATTTCGATTTCGTTCCGATCCCAAAGAAAAACATGGCCACCATCATGGAACATAGTATTACATTAGACCCTTTGGGAAAAATCACATTTCTTCTCTGAAACGGCTGAAGTGTATTTAACCATGATGTACTCATTTTGTTACAATCCTATAGAAAACATGGCCGCCAGCATTGAACATAGTTTAATATTGGACCCTGTAGGAAAATCACATTTCCATCTTCTCCTCTGAAACAAATGAAGCAAATTTAACCAAACTTTACAGGAATGATGTACAGAAGGTACTTTACAAAAAAAATGCTCATTTCATTTTGATCCGACAAAAACATGGCCTCCTGTGCAGAATATAGTATAACATTGGAGTCCGGTATGAGAAACCGCCCTTTTCATCATCTTTTAAACTAGTTTTAGCCGAGTTGCAACGAAGTTGAACTCGGCTATTGATTTGGTGTTGCTGGCGGGCGTTAAACAGTGGTTTCCGGGTGCTAACTCGTTTTCATCCAATTGAAATGACACTTGGATAAATTATTGGATACCAAAAGGGGAGGAATCCTATTGATTTTGAAGAGAGTAGATCAAAGGTCAAGGTCACAGTGGCTGAAAATTTCAGAAAAATTTGGTTTCCGGAAGATTACTCAAAAAAGTTTACATCCAATTTAAATGAAACTTGGATATGTTGTTGAAAATGAGAGGGGAGGAACCCCTTTTTATTTTGGAGAAAATAGGTCAAAATTCAAGGTCACAGTGAACGAAAATAGACTTGAAATTTTCAGAAAAATTTGGTCTCTGGATGATATTTTCGTATTTTAAAGTGTAGAATAAATAATTCAAATGAAAGCAAAATGGTGAAAAAAATGAAAGTGTGAAAAAATACGGAGTTTTTATGGAACTGCGTTTATTCATTATGATTATCGATCAAAACGGAATATGTATGACGTGGTGTTCACATGGTAGCCTTATAACTTGAATGCGGTCTCAAAAAGTGTATGAGCAATAAAACTTGGATGGCAGAATATTGTCATTGTAGTCAAAACTTTGTAGGTTATAAATTTTGAATGTGAGGGATAACTTTTAGAATGAACGATTGAAATGTACCCAAAACAGTATATCAATTCCACATGATCTGCTACCATTTCCATCAACGTTTAATTGTCGATTTTTTTTTCTAATTGACCTGAAGAATAAAGTGGGTTTCCACATATTAATAATTCGAAAATGTATGAGATTTTAAATAAATCACGAAATTGATTTCAAGTCTATTTACCCTACTACAACGAATTAAATTTTGCTCGTCAGCAGCACTTATGGCGTAAATAATGCTTAACTTTAATAGAAAAAGATGAGGCCATATGGAACCGACTACATGTATATAAACTTTGATGAAAAATAAACATTAAAGCTAAGGATAGATGAAGTGAATTTTCACTAGATATAAATTTTCAATAAGCATTTCTTTTCGGTTTATACGCATTTGAGAAAAAAACTCCAGGTAGTGTTATGCCAAATATTACAAACTGAGCGACAGCGAAAGGTAAAACATCTGCTCGATGAGCAGCCCCATACTAAAACATTATCTAATCAAACTCACGGGAATATTTTCAGTTCTGATAGGACATGTAAACTTTGGACCTTAAAGAGGTCAAGTGAAGCATTTGGCGTTATTGTAGAACAGACCACCAAGACGGAAAAGGAGAACATGTTAGTGAAATATTTTAAAACTTATTTAACAGTTACTTTAGTTCTAAGTTAGATTTGAATATTGCTGAGTATGAGTACTGAATACTGACTAAACCATGAAAATAAATGAAATATTTAATCGAATATCAATGTCAATAGCAAATTTTTATATAAAATTTCGAACGCAAATTGAAATCACACCAATCTTGTCTCCAATCACAAAATTGAAAAAAAATATATTAGAAAATAAGGATATTTATAATCGCCTACATTTATCTATTTATTACTGCATATCTAAATGTTGCGGTCTTTGATGTATAAAGCGTTTTTGCCATGGGATTTATCTGAAAAGGTTTTATGTATGTCATAGTGATTTACCTGTTTTTAAAATGAAAAGGGGAAGTCCAATTTTTGATGAACAATATACATCTTGGTCAGAACATTCCTTGATACATCTTAGATTATCTTTCGATACAGGAAGTCCGCCTATTTTGTAAATGCACTTGCACCACACTTTATCCTAAATTATAAGATTCAATATGGTATTTTTTAATATTAAGCTTTTGTGATTGTAAGTAAAGAAATACATAATATATTGGTATAAAATTAATGTCACTTGACCATGTAATTAAATATTCATACAATTTAATGTAAAGGGAATTTAGGCCTTAGACATTTCAGCTCTGTATATTTATTACTCACATCTCCCGATTTTACTTGCCTAGTTTTCTTACAAACAACTTGATGAGCGCCCTGTGATCAATCGTTTACATGTTTTATTGTCTTTTGGTTCCTTTTTCGGGCAGCGGATGACAGTGTTTTTACTTTGCCCGATATGTTATGCTTGTCGATAACTCCGCTTCCGTACAAAAATTATGTAAATGACGAGATGGATGTAGCGTTGTTTAACATTTAGCAAGTGAATTCCGCTTACACCTGTGCTAGGGGCCGTCTTGAATTTACTAAAAAGCAAGAGCGTTTGCTCTTTAATGAAGGCCTCATGACGACTTCAAGATGAACACCAACAATGAAAGTGTTGTTTCATTAGCTTAATCTTTCCATGTATTTATAGGGATTTATATAGGGATTAATTCCTATTTACATTTACTCTATATCCCTTTCTTCATTTATTGAAAAAAACTTATTTAATGTGATCGGAATATAAAAAAAAAACAATTGAAATAACACAGTCAAGATATTTTGGCATATTTCACATGCTCACTACACTTACAATTAACAAATACTGAAGATAATGTGAGTTTTTTCTGCATATGACAAATTTGACAAAATATGTAGCTTCATTGCACATCGCATCAAAACATTTGGAAATCGATAAACCGAAATATGTATAAATCTGATTGAGAACAAATTTCCAATAGGATCTAAATATAAAAGCCGAAATCAGCGAAGTACATATCTAATCAAGAGGGAGATACTCCTTAGCTTTAAATAAAATTTTCCTCAATTAAGATATTGCAAGTTTCCAAATAAAAATCGGCTTTTGGTCACTATATAAGTACTGGCTACTGAGTTGGTTAATACCCTCCGGAGCTAACAATCCACCATCAGAGACATCCCCAGAGGTAATAAGTTACAAAACACTGTGATTTTAATTTTGCATATGGTCATTTCGACAACTGGTAACTCTTTAGTGCCGATAGAATCAAAACATTTGGAAGTCAGCTTACCGACATATGTGAAAAAAAGTGATAGAACAAATTACCAATAGGATCTAAATAGAAATGCCTAAATCAGCTAAGGGTTAAACTGGTTTTATGATAGAATATTATCAATAGACCAGCACCATTTACAATTTGCAAATCAGATTAAGGGCCACAAAAATAATAAAAAACTGGAAAAACTGTGAGCAAAGCTCACTATAATATATCCTCGCTTCCCCGTTTGACTTAAAAGTAGAAAATATTAGGTCATTTCAAATTTTTAAATAGTCAATTTCTACTGAATAAAGTTTCATGAATTTCACCCAGTGATCTAGGAGGAGTTGTCACCACAAAGTGTGTTCCCTCTTGCGGACGGAATAACGAACGAACTGATACCATGATCTCTATAAACAGCTTTCAAGAGCATGTAATTTGTAACCATTCCGGCAAATCGTTAATCGCAGTATACTGATCGATTTCTTAAATTATTTGTAGAATTTCACCCAGTGATCTAGGAGGAGTTGTCACCACAAAGTATGTTCCCTCTTGCGGACGGAATAACGAACGAACTGATACCATGATCTCTATATACCACCCGTTTAAGCGGGGTATAAAAACAGCTTTCAAGAGCATGTAATTTGTAACCATTCCGGCAAATCGTTAATCGCAGTATACTGATCGATTTCTTAAATTATTTGTACAGGTCAGTCTCTTTAGGCCATCGTTCTAAAAGGATAAAAATGTCGTGTTTATGCAATATTGGCCTGTGATTTAATTGCATGTATGCATAAAAAATAATTGAATCAAAGAAAAATCTACAACAAATACTTTCAGTGAATTTGTAAATGTGTGATAAATTAAAACGAACATATGTGCCATAAAGATTTGTTCATAAAAAAATTGGAAAAAAGGACAATGAAATCAAATATGACAAAACGTAAACAACACAACTATTATGGGAATAAAGTATACCCACATAGTACACGAAGTAATTTCCGTGCCATTTACAGTAGTTCTGACATTCAAATATGTTATCGCTTTGGATAGTCCGGTTATCTGTTGGAATGTATCTGTCAATTTCCCGATATACCACTGTTCGGTCTTTTATATGTATTTGTAAATCAATACAACCTGAAAAAATCCGAAATATGTAATAAGACATTCAGTTATATAAACTTTTAAAAATAAAATAAAATATTTCGCCACAGTGAATACAGTACAGTGAATATTTTTTATAAAAACACCATACTTCGGCAATAAATGAGATCAAGTTCAGTTTTTAGCGGAATATAATTTTCCGTAGGGTTCTGAAGATTCTCCTTGATTTAAAAATGAGTAATTACATAATCCCTTACAATTATATATAAAAAAATCAGTGAGAAAGAGGCTTTTTTGAACACAGCTAGTTATCGACATAAATTAGTTCCATTGGATATATACAATTAAATTGGGATGCGTCGGGAAAACCCAAGGACTAGGGTACTACTCCATCCGTGCTGATGGTCTGATTTTTTTTATTGTGACAGCCTATAATCCCGACTTTGATTATTTAACCATCAAAGGAAATAAAAAAGGAAATAAACCCTAACAATCATATAATAAACAAATCCTTTCTACTGGGAAATAGTTATTGTGAAAGGAGCACTTACTAGACTTAAATAATCTACAATTATGTAGTCAAAAGATTGTTCGGACGAGATTTAGACTCAAACCGTAAATGAGGGTGTTGTATTAAGTTTAGGAATTTAATTATTTTGCTTAGTAAAAGGGCTCAACCCAATGGTTTTGTAGCATTAGTATTACCCCGCAAGAATGGGAACAAATTTATACAACTCACATAAATGTCGATATAGATCATATGACAAAATAATCATACAAAAATGACAATATTTATTAATAGTTACAATGAGATACTTTGTCGACTGATTAAAAACATTTTACAGATATATGAAGTTAAGTTAAGACTATTGCATTCTGTGTTTAAAGAAACAAACAAATAAAGTTTTGTGTACAGAAACGTTAATTAAGATAAATAAAAATGATAAATCAATGAACAATGCCATGTATAATTTTGTTAATTTTAGGAGCAAGGACAGTCTTAGAAAAAAATCAATATTGTCTTAGAACAGATGACGAAATATACAACCAGCAGATATTCTTAAAAAAAAACCGCGAAATTAAGTAACATTTAGTGTACAAATGTACTAATTACTCAACGAGCCCGTTGTAAGCAAGTCAGTAATGGCGTTTTATGTCGTTAGAAATGGCATTAACTAACAAGCTATCAATCAATAAATGCCTCAATGACCTTGTTACGGGTTCTGTTAACAGAGAAGGACATGCTTAGATTTTTGGAGCACATGATGTCAGTATCAGTGTAATGGGAGTTCACACTGTGCATGTCTTGGTTTTGAATGTTGCTTTTTTTCTGCATTTTGTAGTTGTCTTTCATTTTGTTTTATAATAGGGTCTGTATGTCTCGACATGTGACACCGAGAATTTACGATAAAAATAAAATTTGAAAACGCTTCCCGCCAAAATATGACGCTTGAGGATTGTGACGTTCAAAGTTTTTGTTTGAAACGTCATACGTTAAAAATGCAACTTCCGGGTACAATTTATGTACCCGGAAGTATCAAAATTTGACGAGACTTACAGACTTTATTATTGTTTTCTGTGTTCTCCTTTTGACCATGTCTTTGGACTTCGATCCTTTGTTCCTGTGGTATTCCACTGCCGTTGTTTTACAGCTTTTCATGAAGAGATGTCTAAGATAATCTGCCAAATTAAATATACGCAGAAACCAATCGTCGAATTCGGCTTAGAAATAATAGGCACAACAGGAAAAGGGGTATTATTACCGTGAAAGCCAAATCTTGTAATAATGGAAACGAAATAGCGTGAAAGTCACAAGAGTGTTTCATTGGCCAACTTGTTCAAAGCGAGTCTAATCAACTTCTGTTTTGTTGTTTTTTTTTAATCGGAGATACAATGTACACGTCCAATACATAGTTTGGAAACTTTAACATTAAATCATATGCAAAATTACTACCACGGCAAGAACTTGTACATATATTTATTGCAATTTTGAAACGACTTAAAACATATTTTCACAAAAAATAACCCTAGAATATATCATGATAAAAGAGTAAAATGTTTTATCTTTCGAAACTTGGATGGTATATATAAGGCATGATTAAGGGTTGTCTATCTATCTACAAGTAAAATAAAAATTTATCAGCGTACAATATGGAAATTTGGGTTTAATATATTCTTTAAGTCACGATTTGTAGGTCTTTTATTTCAAAACACAAATTCATATATATTTGATATTTGTGCTTCAACGTCATTTCTTTCATCTCAAAATTCCTACCATAGAAATAAGCCCAAGTCGTATCGTTTACTGTTGATGCCGTCCATGCTGTAAATTCTTCCTCTGGTAAGAAATGCTTGTTAGATTCAATTTCATCTACTGTAGGCACCTGACAGTATTCTACTGTTTTATTCCATTCAGCTAAAAAACGATGTATTCATTTTTGTCAATTTTACAATTTTATCAGAACCTTATCCTTATCTCGTTGCAATGTATTGTTTTGAAGTAAATAAATTTCATTCTTATCTCCATATTTTTTTGTTTAGATACATAAATATCAAATTTTAGAAAATATCATTGTCATTTAAGTGAGAAATTATGAACCCTTATTTGGGTCATTTTCAAGATGAGGAAAAAATATTTCAGTCGTTCCCACGAGTTTAGATGTCGTTCCAAAGAGTCGTTCCCGTGACTTATCAAGTCGTTCCCGTGACTTAAAAAGTTGTTCTCACGAGTTAATAAGTCGTCCCACGAGTTAATAAGTCGTTCACATGATTTGCACAGATATTCCAACGAGTTACTTAGTCGTTTACATGAGTTGCACTGTCGTCCGTGTGATTTATTAAGTCGTTCCCACCAGTTGGGAAGTCGTTCGTGTGAGTTGTTAAGTCATTTCCATGAGTTGTGAAGTCGTTTTCACGAGTGGTAGAGTCGTTCCATCGACATCTAAAAGTCTTCCAAATGGCTGCTAAAAGTTTTCAATCGACTTTTCAAAGTAGTTCTAACGACTTCTGTGCAACTCGTGGGATCTACATACTCTGAAATTTTGAAGAAAATCCAAATGCCTGTGTAGAAGTTTTTGACTGTTTTTCACCCAAAAATTATTTTTTACAATGCCATATGGTTTAAGGGTTATTTCCCTTTAAACTCTGTTTTCAAATCTTCTTTGGTTTATTTTTCTGTTTTAAGTTGTAGAGAAATCCCCTGCTTTCACTTTATTAACAAATCATTATTTGTTACATAATCTTGAGCAAAAAAAAGTGTTTTTGTACAAATTTTTGCAACTTTTGCAAAAATACTTCCATAATCTTTACGAGTTCTAGTCATCACTGAATCCTCGTTTTGTCCGTCGTAAATTTTTCATTAAAACATCTTCTTCTCTTAAACTGCTGGGCCAATTGGAACCAAACTCGGTTACAATAGTCCTTAGGTGGTCCCCTCTAAAAATGTCCGGCAAGTCAACACGCCGTCCAAGATGGCCGCCAGTGGGATCGTTGTTGAAAAATGGACCGTATGTTCAAAGATCTTCTCCTCTGAAACTACTGGGCCAATTGGAAACCAAACTTGGTCAAAATGGTCCTTAGGTGGACACTTTAAAAACATCTAGCAAGTTCGTATCATATCCAAGATGGCCGCCAGCGGGGAAAGCGGTTTTAACATTTGACCCTATGGGAAAGCCTTCAAAGATCTTCTCTGAAACCACTGCGGAAGGAAGAACCAAACTTGGTCTCAATAGTCCTTGGATGGTCCTGTTTAAAATTGTTTCCGGCAAGTCCGCGCTTCATCCAAGAAGGCCGCCAGCGGGGAACTCTGCTGAAAATTGGATAATATTGCAAAAATCTTCTCTGAAAATAATGGGCAAATTGGAATCAAACTTGGTCACAATGGTCCTTGGGTGGCCCCTTTTAAAAATGTGTTTGGCAAGTCCACATCATATCCAAGATGGCCCACAGTGGGGAACGTGGTTTTAGCATTGGACCCTATAGGGAAACATTGAAAGATCTTCCCCTCTGAAAGTACATGGGCACTTGGAATCATACTTGATCACAGTGGTCCTTACTTGGTCCCCTTCATAAAAATGTGTCCGGCATGTCCGCATAGCATCCAAGATTGCAGTCAGCGGGGAACATTGTTAATCCTTGGACCCCATGGGAAATCATTCAAAGACCTCCTCTAGAAATACTAGGCCAATAGGAACCAAAGTTAGGCACAATGATCATTAGATGGTCTTCTTCTTCTAGAAATGTGACAGTTGTTTTACGCACCATAACAAATAGCTGCCGATGGGGAACATAGTTTAAGTATGGATCATATAACATCAATGTCTATCAACAAACTTGAAAATGAAACCCTTAAACGTTGGCATTTTTTTTACTTATTGTGTGAGCAATAGCCCATGTGAGCGATAAAGGCTCTTGAGAGCCTCTTGTTACAGATTAGCCCCTTTTAGTACCTGCGTATTGGAAGCAGTGAAAGCAACGTTGAATCTATAGACATACTCATCTATCCAAACTTGAAAAGATGTCCAAAATATGATAAAAATAACAGACTTGTAGGCCAATATGTAAGAATATCCAGATCGGCCCATGGGCTCTAATTCTGAAACGGTGGTCAACAAACCACACATTAAATTTTAAACTTTCCCTTGGTGCCAACGAACTTTATGCTTTTATATTAATCCATCAGCTAGGACAAATTAACTTGAGATGAAATTACTTTTTTGAAGTCTTGTTGATACTCACATGTATGTGCAATATGTGAGCATTGAAGACTGAATTCACAAGCCCAATAGTCAGACTCGTCTGACATGAAAATTTTACCTTGTGTGTTATAGAAATTTACTGTTTTATCAAAATTCTAACCACTTAAAAATAGCGAGGCTTCATTCCGTGTATGACGTCCTTGGTACTGAATTTGGCTTCCTATTTAGATACATTTGGGAATGAGTACTTCTTTTTCGACTACTTTTGGATTATGGCTTTCCATATTATTTGATTTTAATGCTGCTGATGAGATGTTACTCCTTGAAACACGTGTACAGCATAACGAAATTAACTGTTTTTATGCAACTTCGGTAGTTTTTTTTTGTATTTTACAGTAACTTTGGTATTTAGTTATCACTTACAAAATAACATGTGCATTTCTTGTAACTAATTCTATACAAGTGTTAAAACAATATCTATTGAATTTATTTGTATTTTCGATAAAAAAAGATTAAAATTCTTTACTGTTTATTTTTCATCGTAGTAATAATTTCATTTAATAGGGGTACATTTTGCACAGATTTCAACACAAGTTATACCTTCCATAAAAGTCGCGAATTAATTTATCATGTCTACTTACTAAATGAACAAATAAAAGATGGGAACGACTAAACAACTCATGGGAACTTTTTAACAACTCTTTGGAAAGACTTAACAAAATCAATGGAAAGACTTTAAAAATCGTTTGAAACGAATTAATAATTCTCGGGAATAATTTAACAACTTAATTTACTATTTAGCTCACCTGACCCAGTGTGAGCTTTTGCCCTCAGTTGGCGTCCGTCGTCTGTTAATCCATCAGATTTTCATCTTCTCCTCTGAACCCACTGAAGCAAATTCAACCAAACTTTACAGGAATGATGTATGGAAGGTCTTTTACAAGATTGTTCATTTCGTTCCGATCCGATTGAAAACATGGCCGCCAGCGCGGAATTTAGTTTTAATATTGGACCCTATGGGAAAATCACTTTTTATCTTATCCTCTGATACTACTGAAGCAAATTTAACCAAACTTTACAGGAATGATGTACTAAAGGTCCTTTACAAAAAATGGTAATTTTGTTCTGATCCGATAAAAACATGGCCGCAAACACGGAACATAGTTTAAAATTTGATCCTATGGGAAAATATCATTTCCATCTTCTCCTCTGATACGAATGAAGCAAATTCAACCAAACTTTACAAGAATGATGCATGGAAGGTCCTTTACAAATATTACTCATTACGTTCTGA
>MJUU01034682.1:60913-73643 GCA_002080025.1 Modiolus philippinarum
GTCTGACATGAAAATTTTACCTTGTGTGTTATAGAAATTTACTGTTTTATCAAAATTCTAACCACTTAAAAATAGCGAGGCTTCATTCCGTGTATGACACTTGGTAGACGTCCTTGGTACTGAATTTGGCTTTCTATTTAGATACATTTGGGAATGAGTACTTCTTTTTCGACTACTTTTGGATTATGGCTATCCATATTATTTGATTTTAATGCTGCTGATGAGAGGTTACTCCTTGAAACACGTGTACAGCATAACGAAATTAACTGTTTTTATGCAACTTCGGTAGTTTTTTTTTTGTATTTTACAGTAACTTTGGTATTTAGTTATCACTTACAAAATAACATGTGCATTTCTTGTAACTAATTCTTTATAAGTGTTAAAACAATATCTATTGAATTTATTTGTATTTTCGATAAAAAAAAGATTAAAATTCTTTGTTGTTTATTTTTCATCGTAGTAATAATTTCATTTAATAGGGGTAAATTTTGCACAGATTTCAACACTAGTTATGCCTTCCATAAAAATCGCGAATTAATTTATCATGTCTACTTACTAAATGAACAAATAAAGGGATATTGAGTAAATGTGCATGGGACAAAATCCCTATAAATACGTGGTCAGATTATGCAAATGGAACAACGCTTTGATTGTTGTTCTTCATCTAAAGTATGAATACTTAAGTGATAGACCAGGCTTCTATATGAGGCCAACAGTTAATAACATATGGGAACGACATAACAAATCATTGGAACAACTAAACAACTTTTACAACTCGTGGGAACGATTAAACAAGTCGTAGGAAGAATTGAACGACTCTTGCAAATGACGAGATAAGCCGTTGAAACGACTTAACAAACCATGGGAACGACTAAACAACTCATGGGAACTTTTTAACAACTCTTTGGAAAGACTTAACAAAATCATGGGAAAGACTTTAAAAATCATGGGAAACACTTTAAAAATCGTTGGAAACGAATTAATAATTCTTGGGAATAATTTAACAACTTAATTTACTATTTAGCTCACCTGACCCAAAGGGTCAGTGTGTTGGGTCAGTGTGAGCTTTTGCCATCAGTTGGCGTCAGTCGTCTGTTAATTTTTCACATTTTCAGCTTCTCCTCTGAACCCACTGAAGCAAATTCAACCAAACTTTACAGGAATGATGTATGGAAGGTCCTTTACAAGATTGCTCATTTCGTTCCGATCCGATTGAAAACATGGCCGCCAGCGCGGAATTTAGGTTTAATATAGGACCCTATGGGAAAATCACTTTTTATCTTATCCTGTGATACTACTGAAGCAAATTTAACCAAACTTTACAGGAATGATGTATTAAAGGTCCTTCACAACGATTGGTCATTTTGTTCTGATCCGATAAAAACATAGCCGCAAACACGGAACATAGTTTAAAATTTGATCCTATGGGAAAATATCATTTTCATCTTCTCCTCTGATACGAATGAAGCAAATTCAACCAAACTTTACAAGAATGATGCATGGAAGGTCCTTTACAAATATTACTCATTACGTTCTGAAGAGACTGCACTGAAGAGACATAAGTTGTCGAAATGCGCATATGCAGAAAATAAATTCACAGTAAGTTCGGTATTTAGTGTTTTGTTACCACTGGGTCGATGCCTCTGCTGGTGGACTGTTAGTCCCCGAGGGTATTCACCAGCCAAGTAGTCAGTACTTCGGTGCTGACCCGAAAGACGATTTTATTTCGAACCTTGCAATATCTAAATTTTTGTAAATTTTGTTGAAAACTAAGGAGTATCTCCCTCACGCAAAGCTCTGTCCTTAGCTGATTTTGGCTTTACGTTTAGATTATTTTGGGTATTTGTTCTCTTTCAGTTTTTTAACTGTTTGATTTTATGGTCTTCCAAATTTTATCTGCACTGAAGAGTCATAAGTTGTCGAAATGCGAATATGCAGAAAATAAATTCACAGTAAGGTCGGTATTTAGTGTTCTGATCCGATAAAAAACATGGCCGCCAGCGCGGAATTTATGTTTAACTTAGGACCTCACGGGAAAAATCACTTTTATCATCTTCTCTGAAACTAATGAAGCAAATTCAACCAAACTTTACAGGAATGATGTACTAAACATCCTTTACAAAGTTAGGTCATTTTGTTCTGAAGCGATAAAAAACATGGCCGCAAGCACTGAACATAGTTTAACATTGGACCCTATGGGAAAATAATATTTTCATCTTCTCCTCTGAAACAACTGAAGCAAATTCAACAAAACTTTACAAGAATGATGTATGGAAAGTCCTTTACAAATATTCTTCAATTCTTTCCGATCCGGTAAAAAACATGGCCGCCATGGTCGAACTTACCTTTAAGATTGGGCCATATAGGAAAAATAACATTTTCATTTTCTCCTTTGAAACGGCTGAAGCAAATTCAACAAAACTTCAAACTTTGAACTAAAGGTCCTTAACAAAGATTGCTCATTTCGTTCCTAATCGAATAAAAAACATGGCAGCTAGCCCTGAACATAGTTTAATATTGGACCCTATGGGAAAATCACATTTTCATCTTCTCCTCTGGAACCGCTGAAGCACATTCAACCAAACTTTACAGGAATGATGTACTAAAGGTGCTTTACAAAGATTGCTCATTTCGTTCCAATCCGATAAAAAAAGCATTGCCACCAGCACGGAACATTGTCTAACAGTGGACCTATGGGAAAATCACATTTTCATTTTCTCCCCTGAAACCGCTAAGGCAAATTCAACCAAACTTAAGAGGAATGTTTACCTAGAAATCCTTTACAAAGATTGCTCATTTATTTCTGATCGGATGAAAAACATGCCCGCCAGCAGAGAACATACAGCGGTGTAGTTTAAAATTGGAACCTTTGGGAAAATCACATTTTCATCTTTTCCTCTGAAAACCGCTGTAGCAAATTTAATCAAACTTTATAGGAATGATGTACTGAAGATTGTTCTTTTTGTTCCGTTTTGACAAAAAACATGGCGGCAAGCGCGGAACGTAGGGTTTACATTGGACTTCATGGGAAAAATCACACTTTCATCATCTTTTCTGAAACTGCTGAAGAAAATTTAACTAAACTGTATTGGAATGATGTATTGAAGGTCCTTTGCAAAGATACTAATTTCAATAGGACAAAAAACATGCTTGCTTATCGAGAACTTAGCTAAACATTAGACCCCATTGGTTAAAAACATTAGTTTTGGTCATTCATGGCAGAGAAGTATTTTGTCAGGTGAGCAATACAGGCTCAGTCTCTGAGCCTCTAGGTTTTTTTTGTAAATTAACGAGATTGTCTTAGTAGTCACATAAAAAGGAGAAAACCTCATCGCGCATTTCTTACGCTTTATATGAAATTAATCCGCAATATAATTCGCTGATCAAACATATATTTATCTAGAATCGGCCTCTTCGATCGACGGGTCAAAATTGTTAAGTAATGATCAATTAATTTCATCAATGAAAACATGTGTACTATTAAAATAGTATTACCGAATCTACCTTATTTGCTAGGTTATCTTTCGTCGCTGACGTGTATTGGACTCGATACATGTGTGACATTTGACATTTCAAACATCAATGAATGGTAATGTCTTAAACTTTGTGTTTATAATCAACATATCGGTATTATAATTATACTGTAACTAATCCGAGATTAAACGTCTCAGCGGATTAACATCGAAAGCGTAGTTCATGCAATGAATCTCAAAATAAATCACTAAATGTCATGATCGAAAAACGCTGTAATTCACTCATGCGCTGCGCACATAAGTGAATTACTGCGTTATTCGATCATTCGTTGAATATTTTGCGATAATCAGAATCTAGGATTAGTTATTTTTTTTATTATATAGATCTTCTACTCTTAAATGTAGTGGTTTATTTTGAAATTCATTGCATGAACTACGTTTTCGATGTTAATCCGCTGAGACGTTTACTAAACAACAACGTTGACAACGTCTATTGTGACGTCACTTCCAAGAGTGAAATTATGGAAAATAATTTCACTGTTAATTATCACTTTTAATTCACTGAGAAATTTCAATCTTTGGCCGCAACCTATATAATAACATTTATTTTCAACAAATTGTGATTTCATTAAAATGATGAAAAAGAGTAATATATTGTAAACAAGGAGAGGAATTACAAAACATCCAAAAATAACGGGGTACAGCGAAAATGGTATTTAAAATGATAATAAACATGTGATAAGGACAATTATTATAATTTCATTACTAATTAAATGATAAGACCCCAACATTTGACACAGCTGCTGATCATAAACAAATATATATCAGTCATCAAAGGCAATATAATTATGTAATTATTATAAGATTTGTTAAAGGCATTCAAGACTGGAATTTTTCAGACACGATAGAAATTTCCGATGAGGCTTGACACTTTGACGCAATAATGTTGCCAATTAAATTAAACCTCAATTCACCAAGATTATCTTTTTAAATTTTTTAACAAATATTTTTGAAACTCACCCTTTTCCTTGAAAAGATGTAGTCTTGCCGATATTGTAGCAATACAAATCATGAATACTGGCAGTAACATTACGATAAATAAATTATGATGAAATTTTACGTAAAGGAAGTAAATCTGAAAATTGATAAAATATAAGAATAGTGATGATAAAGTTATATTTGATGTCACTAATATATGATCAGGAAATTATTTTATCATTTTAACGAAGATCAAACAAATAGGATAACGGTCATTACAATACAAATACATGTATCTCATGATTTTATTACATACAGGAAACGTGTATTTTCAGAAAGTTTGAAGAAAAATGCAAAGTTAAAATATTATATAGAAATCGAAAGAAGCAAGTCGGAATCGAAATCTACGCATTGTAAATTAACGTGCAACGATAAAAATAGAAAATAAAAAATCTGAAATGTAAACGCTCATAAAAATTATTTTAACCGGGCACTTCTTTTGAAGTGCTTGTTCCAAGCTTGTTCCAAGTCGGGACTAATGTGGTCAAAAATTTTTACATTGGTTTTACACCTGCTTTACCGTTTCGTTAAGTAATAGGGTCTGTAAGTCTCGTTCAATTTTGAAACTTCCGGGTACATAGATTGTACCCGGAAGTTACATTTTTTACAAACTAACATGACGTTTCACACAAAACTTTGAACGTCATAATATTAAAACGTCATATTTTGGAGGGAAATGTTTTCATATTTCAGTTTTATCGAAACTTACAGACCCTATTTTGTTATTATCTTAATGACCCATTTGAATAAGTAGTATTAAAGTCTGAAAAGGTTACTATAAATAAATTTAAATTAAATGGAAGAATACTAGAAAATATGGAGCAAAGTTTCGACTGATCAGGCTTTCTGAAGGTTTGAAAGTATGATTGACTTCGATTAAGTTTTACCAGCTTATATAGAAAAATCAGAAACTACAATCAAAAGGATTACAGTGAACACCTGCAATGGCAAAAACAGTTTCACATGCCACGATGTATCAAGGAACTACACGAGAAATAAAACAAATAAAAGACAAAAGACAAACATAAACAACGATAGGGACTCGGGACAGCCGTACGTGGTACAGGCACTAGCAAAAGCCAGTGGTAGGGTTAAACTGGTTAATTGATACACTCTGAGTAAAATGAACATACAAATTAAACTTTTTACAGGTAGACCACTAACTCCATGACCATAATCTTGAAAAGGAAAAGGGACAACACGTAATTTTGAAAGATGTGTCAAGAAGTGCTCGCGGCTGAACTGCCGGCTAGCTCGATGTAAAACACTGTCGCACATTACGGACAAAAAAATCAAACTCAAAACTGCCAGAAGGGTTTGGTTAAGAATCATTTAACGGCATCGACAGTATTAGTTAGGGGCCAATATGTGTGTAAAACTCTGGGGTCATTGGATTCCATGGCCAATTTAACAGACACATGCAGAATATCATTTGATATCCCTTATATTCGTAAAGAATGTAAATGAAAAAATACCGAAGTTACTGTCAATTTATTTTCTGCATATGCGCATTTCGACAACTTATGTCTCATCACTGTAGATCCAACCAAAACATTTGGAAGTCCATTAACCGAAAAACGCGTGAAAGCTGATAGAGAACGTAAGTGACTTCCCAGTTTTCGTCCAGCCTTCGACGATAGTCGAAAAAAGCGACGGCGGCAGCGGTGTCCACAATAAATCATATCCGAGTTCTGGTATTTAGATTCACCGGTCGTTATTTGTCCGCCCTACGTCACAAACACGTCCGCCCCATGTGACCAAGAGTGTACTTAAAACATATTTTCATGACGTTCTAGGCTGTATGACATCACGTTTTCTATACTACAACGTATAAAAAAGCGTTCTGGTAAATCCTGATACGAGAACTCGGATATTGTCTGTTGTTTAATTTTTTCTTGGGTCTGTTTGACATCAACCATCTGTTCTAGCCGATTGATATTTGGTATGCAGTTGCATTAGCATTAGTACAGATCGATTTCATCGGCGTTTTATGTCTATACCTCCGCAGTCATGCTCCACTGACTTTGAACTTTTGCACTGTTTACCAATGTTTAAGTTTTTGTTGTGTCTGTTTAACATCAACCACTCATAGTAGCAAATTTTGATGTGGTATGCAGTTGCATTAGCATCAGTACAGATCAGTTTCAGTGGTGTTTTATGTCTATACCTCCGCTGTCATGCTCAATTGAATTTGAACATCAATGTTGAAGTTTTTTCTTGTGTCTGTTTAACATCAACAACTCATAGTAGCCCATTGATCTTTGGTATGCAGTTGCATTATCATGATTGTGATAAGTTTCAGTGGCGTTCTATTTCTATGCCCCTGCATTCATGCTCTCGTGACATTGAAATTTTGCAGCCACTCGATATTTTACATGCAGTTGCATCCTAGGTATTATATACATTCAGATGATGGCCTTGACCCTATATCATGCTTGAACAATAATATGAAGATTCTAGCAAGCAGGTAGTGCACACAAGTTAAGACTTACATTTGATATCATTGCTGCTGCTGAGGATCCATGTGCAGATTCATGCGATGCACGGGAAAGGCGAGACATATTCTTTGTCAACGGTTTATTCTGGATGTTTACGTAATAAGTTCCCGACATTTTTAACATTTCCGTAAAATAAAAGATAAAACTGTCTCGATAAGGAAGCTGGTCGGTCGGTTTGTTTAACCGTATAGAGATTTAGCATACAAATTTTCGAGAAATTACTGGCAGATGCAGAATTTTGTGTCAGAAAAATGCACTAGATTGTCATACATGCAAGCGAAGAACATCACATCGAATCAAAAAAATGTCTAAACTTCAACCCTAAAAAAGAAAAATATATTTTTCTGTTTTTTTTTTTACATTGTTTCACAAAATCTTACCACTTTGGTAATCTGTTGACAATAGAGTGAACAGCGTTCTGATTCATATATTTGACCAAGCAGATTTTTGAATAATAACGAGTTTGGCGATAAACTGAGTAAGGATGGGAACTTGAAGTAGGTAGTTTAATTGTAAATATTGAATGACTGTCAGTATATACTTCTTAGAAATTATACAGTATGTTGATGGAAAATGATCACCAGTGCTAAATATAATAAATTAAAGCTTATACTAATTTTCGTGATTATAAATAAGGCTCTTGCCATATTATCAAGCAAATCTCTTCGCTGACCTTTTAAGTTTGATTTGTACCAAGGTATCATATAAATTTTGATTACATAAATATCTACAAAAGTCTCATGCTTATCTAATATATCTAACAAATATGAAAAAATTGCAATTGTTTTTGCATACATTTTGATTTGTGTGTGTGTGAAAAAGCCTATTTCTGTTAATATTTTTCAGCTTTTGTTAACATTTTCGGTACAAATAAAAACTGCAGATCAGGAACATTCCATCCGAGCTGGAATTTATGTTTTCACAACAATTATCAATGATGGGATATGGAGTAAATGAACATGAGACAAAGTCTCTATAACTACTTGCTAAAATAAACAATGGAACAACGCTTTTATTGTTGTTCTTCATCTTGAAGTCACAATGAGGTTTTCAACATTGACTTTTGGTCATATCTCATAGTAAGCTCAATAATATCCTAATTTAGGCGGGGTGCAGACATGCCTCTCGTCCAAGTTAATTTGGAGAGCAGTGCTGAGAACAGCTCAAAGTTAATTTGTTAACTTGAAGCAGACAGTCATATTATCATGTCTGTTCTGTTCCCAGAATCATGACTGTTGTAGCTAGGACCGTTCGACGTAAGTCTGCTCTGGCCATGACGGTTCCAAATGTACCCGAGTCTGTTCTTGTCATGAGCGTTCTACTTAAGTCTGTTCTGGCCATGGCCGTTCTTCCAAAGTCTGTTCTGGTGATGACCGTTCTTGTCAATGACCAAATAAAAGGACCGTTCTTGTCAATGACCAAATAAAAGGATATGAAGTAAATGTACATTGGACAACATCCATATAAATACATGTTAAGATTAAGCAAATGGAACAACGCTTTCATTGTTTTACAACCTAACCGGATAAAGTAAAACTTTTCGTTCGTTGACGCGTCACAGATTTGTGACCTTGTTATACATTCTTTTTACCACTCAGATTGTAACCATGAATACCTCACAAAGAAGATTTACAGTTTCAATGTGCGCGTCGATTTGATAGTCGTCGCAAGAGTATGTAACTCTCATTGGTCGGACATATAATTGACATATAGTGATCAAGCATGATTTAGAGCACGCCCCTTTCTCTTGAAAGCACTCATTAAACTCAACACATTACATAGAGATTTTAATTGGACAATCATTCGTTTCATGACCAGTCAATTCAGATATGTGGCCACAAAACTTAATTTGAATTTACTCTTTTGTCAAAATATTGAAGAGAATTGTATTTGTAAACATAAAAAAAGCTACTTTCAGTCACACAAACATCATATATTAGGCATGGTAAAAATGAAATAAATCACCACAAAGAATCTTTGAAGACTTATTGGGTATTAATTCGACGTTTAGACAACCCGATCATTGAGGTCATTGTATGTGACGTGTACGAGAGCTACAATCGGATCCCATTTTATTGAAGGATATACAATTATTTTTTTGACATTACTTTTGAAATTTTCTCGTTTCTGTATAAAACATGATTTAAGATAATATCAAAAGAACTCTAAATTAAAGAGACCACTGATACGCCATCATCAGCATCATACCTGGACCTATATTTCTACATTGACAACTCTGGACGCACAAAACAAAACTTTACGACAAGCGTGAGTAGAGGCAAAAGGGGGATTCTGCCACATCCATGCAAAATCCTGCATAAAAATCCCTATCTCGAGGGCAAAATGCAAACGGAAGGCATTCCTATTGAGCATAGGGTAAATACAAGAATGGCATATGTATTCGGTGATAAACAAGTCGTCCCACAGGAAAGTGGGGATCAGGACACCTTAAAGAGAGGTTTGCCTACGTCCGAGATTGATATAAATAAAGATATGGCATCAGAAAGAAATAAGATGGATCAGTTCCAGGATTTCTTTCTGGAGAATGAAGAAGATTTGGAAGATAGCACCCCCACCCCACCCCCACTACCTCCAAAAAGCAGCATCAGTGCTGCAATGCCCCCAACCTGGTGCAGATGGATGAGCACACCCAGCAGTGTCAAAATTGCGGGATTGAGCAAGTCCAGCGATTTGAGCATCAACCAAGGGAGCAGAAGACCACCTGCCGCTACCCACTCAAGAGGAAGAAGGGGCAGTTGTGCAAGAGCAAGCCCGGGAAGGATGGTCTCTGCTGGAGACATGGACAACCACGCGAGACGGAAGAAGAGGAGATCATCCCCGTCGAGGGTAAGATGGTGGTTGAAGAGACCATGAAGACCCTCCGCCAAATAGCTAAGGATGAGGGTTTGAAGGGGATCAGCAGGAAAAGTAAGGAGGTCTTGGTGAAGCTCATCGAGGAGAAAACCACCCGTAAATTTACCCGTAAGGAAGTCTTCAGCAAGAAGCAGCTGAAAGCACTCGCTAAAAATCGTGGCCTCACCAAGTACTCTCACCTCAAGAGGGATGATCTCTTTCAGCTGGTCGAAGAAGATATCAGAAATGCCCCAGTCGAGGATGAGATCAAGATCACTGATAAGCGGGAAGCCTTGGGTGGGGTATTTGGCACGGTCGTTATTGAACCCTTGAAGCTGCACGACGTGACCACATATTTCAAAGTAAGTCGGATCACGATCTTCACCACCATCTCAGATGCTCTCACCCGGAAGAAGGGGTTGAAAGTAGAAATACTCCTCCACGTGGAGATGGTGAAGACCAACCCCGCGACCGGTGAAAATACCTACGTCTATCCAACATTCCGATCGGCCTTGAGGGTAATCATGGAGTCATCCGACCTCGAATCGGAGATTGATTCCATGACGGAGAAGATCAAGGATAGTATGGCCAATTTCATGCGTGAAGGGAGCGGATGGACTTTCGGGCACATTGAGAAGCTAGAAATCCACCTCAACAAATTCAAGCCTCTCAAGGGCAGATCCTTCTTACCAACCCCATCGTTTCTCGCGAAAAAGAAGGCGATCATCAATGTGAAAAATGAAGATGATCGCTGCTTCCAGTGGGCAGTGCTGGCGGTGCTTCATCACGAGGAAGTGGATCAGAAACAAACCAACCGCGTAGCTCAGTACAAGAAGTGCGAGGATGAGCTAAAATTCGAAGGCATCGACCTTCCCGTCTCCCTCAAGTCGATCGATAAATTCGAGAGGCAGAATCCCTCCATCAACGTCAACGTCTATGGTTTCGATGGCGTCAAGAAGGGTGAGGATGGAGAAGAGGATATTTAGATATATCCCCTCAGGATATCTAAGAATACGGGCTCCACTCACGTAGATCTCCTCTTCCTGACGCACGAAGAAAAGCAGCATTACTGCTGGATTAAGAGCCTTTCATGTCTTTTGACGTCTCAAGAAACCGGTCACAAAGAGTCGCTCTTCTTCTGCCGCAGATGCCTCAACCATTTTTCCAGACAGGATCTCCTCGACGAGCATATGGAATATTGCAGCCAGAAAGAGGCCGCCAGGATCGAGATGCCAGAAGAAGGGACCACCTTAGCCTTATGCAACCACGAAGAGATGATGAGAGTCCCCTTCGCGATTTACGCGGATTTCGAGCTTTGAGGAAAGCACGCACTGCCACATTTGTGGGGACAAATTAGGATTAGATAAGGTTCGAGACCACGACCATCTTACTGGGAAATATCGAGGTGCAGCACACAGCAAGTGTAATCTAGACTTTCAGCTCCCAAAGCACGTCCCCATCTTCTTCCACAACTTGAGTAGTAATGATTCCCACATCTTCGTCAAGGAGCTTGGATTCTCTGAGTGTAAGATCAAATGCATCCCCAATACTGATGAGAAGTATATCAGCTTTTCCAAGAAGGTGGGAGATCTGGAATTGAGATTCGTCGATTCGCTACGCTTACCGCTCAGCCCGCTGGATAAGCTAGCCAAGAATCTCACCCCGATCAATTCAAGACCGTGAAGGCAAGATTTGGCGATCACCGCGAGCTGATGATTCGAAAGGGGATATTTCCCTACGATTATATGGATGGACCGACCAAGCTGGAAGAGACTCAGCTCCCACCCAAAGAAGCCTTCTACAGCACACTCTCCGGGGAGGGCATCACCGACGAAGACTACGCGCACGCTCAGAAGGTCTGGGAGACCTTTGAATGCAAGACCTAACGAGATTATCACAATCTCTACCTAGAAACCGACGTCTTACTGCTCACCGACATCTTCGAGAATTTTAGGGATATCTGCCAGACTCACTATGGGCTTGATCCCGCCCATTACTTCACATCGCCCGGATTGTCTTACGACGCTGCCCTCAAAACCAGTGGGCAAAGATTGGAGCTTCTCTCCGATCCAGACATGCTGCTAATGTTCGAGAGGGGCACCAGAGGAGAGGTCGCCATGATCTCTCATCGCCAAGCTCGGGCCAATAATCCCTACATGACCGACTACGACGCCTCTCAGCCCACCAAGCATCTCACCTACCTCGACGCCAATAACCTTTACGGATGTCACAGCCTCTTCCCACAGGAGATTTCGAATGGGTGCAGCCTGAGGAGATCGATGAGATTCTCAGCTATCCCGACGATCACGAATATTGGGCCATGGTAGAATGCGATCTCGAATATCCGAAGGATCTTCACGACGCCCACAACGACTACCCTCTCGCGCCTGAGACCGTGGAGATCGACAAAGTCCGCAAGCTGGTGCCTCATCTAGACAAGCGTGAGAAATACGTCCTCCACTATCGAAATCTCAAGATGTATTTGGAGATGGGTATGAAGCTTACGAAATGCCGTCGGATCATTAGGTTCAGGCAATCCCCGTGGCTCAAGCACTATATCGATCTGAATACCGCTCTTCGCGCCAAGGCCAAGACCGACTCCGAGAGAGATTTCTTCAAGCTCATGAACAATTCGGTCTTTGGAAAGACGATGGAGAATATCCGGAAGCGCGTGGACGTCAGGCTGGTCACCACCGAGAAGCAGGCGCTGAAGCTCGTGGCCAAACCTAATTTCGATCGTAGGGTGGTCTTCAACGACAATCTAGCAGCCGTCCATATGAAGAAGACCAAGCTGAAATTCGATAAGCCAGTCTACCTAGGGGCCTGCATCTTGGATATTTCGAAGCTTCTCATGTATGACTTCCACTA